>CAWVQA010000686.1:2500-45000 GCA_963932145.1 Acanthosepion lycidas | reverse complement strand
GGTTGGCGCAAAAATAATGTCGTTTTCTCACATATGTTAATGTGAGAAAACGACGTTATTTTTGCGCCAACCTAATAGTATAAATAGTTACAATACCTAATCTCAGAAATATAAACAGAATTAAGCCTATATACAAAATTAAAAATTTCAAAACGGCTGTGAAATATGAATTTAAAACATATTCTTACATAACTTTTATCCTTTAATATTATTATTACTACTACTAATACTACTACTACTAGAGCTTTTTTTTTTTTTTTTTTTTTTTTTTGCATAGAGGGATCTTTCTACCATGGATTTACATTACAAATTCTTAAAATGAAAAAAAAATTTTTTTTTTTTTCTTATTCATGATCTGGAGATCGATAGTAATGTATGAAAACAAAAAAGTAAAATAAAATTTGAAAAATATATTCTTGGCAATTGTACAGAAATGCACCTAATTTCTGTAGAACTGACATATTAACTTTTATTTATATTATTGTGAACCATTGCTAATTTTTTTTTAATTAATATTTTCCTTCATGCTAAATTTTACTTGTTTTTATTGAAACTTTTATTCGGATAATGTTCAGTCTATGGCAGTGAATAAAATAAAAGATGAAAGAAAAACTGATCAGAATTCTCAATAACAAAATGAAGGTATTTTTGTGTTCAGTTAAAAATGTTGTTTACCTTTCTTGTGGCTTTTTTCACTTTATTATTACAATAAATTCTATATAAACAGGGCATATCAAGATCATGAATTTTACTCCTTAAAAGACAGTTGTTCCTTTAAAATTAACTAGAATTTTTTTGCAACATGCAAAAAAAATTTTCATGTATCAAGGGATACATGAAAATTCTCACAGTATTTAGTATTCTTGAAATTATCACTAAAATTTTTGTTGAGATTTATAAAATTTACATTTCATTCAATTTTGCAAATCAATTGAAATTTAAATAAGCTGATTTCTTTTAAAAATACTTTGACAAAAATGCTACTTTGCAGTTTAATAATTTTCTTACTATGAAGTCCTATTAAATTAAACATTTTTTAAGAAAATTTCTTTTTTTTTCTTCATAACAGTAATGAATACATTCTTACGATTTCTTACACTTGAACATGCACATGTGTAAATATTTCTTTTTGGAGCCAAATTCCAACATTTTGAAACATTTGGTCTTGTGATTTGTTTATAGTTCTTGCAAATGCAGGATGAACTGGAAACTGAATTCTTGTATATATAAAATCTTAAAGAAAAGATATGCAAAAAACAATATTGCATTTTTATTAAATAAGTATTTGTTATTTTAATCATTAAATTGTTTTTAAAATAGTGGGAGTATTTTGCATGTTAAATGATAAAACTTTTAATTTTTCCAAAAAAATTAATGAAAGTTTACTAAGCTATGCACCCTAGTAAAATGACTGTACTTTGTACTACCTTTTCCTGTTTGCACTTCTCCCCAAAATTTGGTTTCTATTGATCAATGTATGGCAATTTTAGAAGGTGTGATGGACTAATGGAAGTTACAGAATTTTATATATAGGTTTGTGTAATTTAAAGTCTTAATTCTATTCTTAGGCAATTGATTCTATTAATTTGCTATTCTTTGGAACTGAAAAAGTATTTAATTGGAATTTACTGTATTATTTGAACAGCTAAAATAATCTTTTTCTTTTATGAAGTGATAGACATTTTTGATTCATGTTTAATGTTTTGATTGGTGATATTTAGTTCAAATTTAGAATTAAAAATAATTTTATAAACCATTTGATGTTGTGTTCATTTTTTTATTTTTCTTATTTTTTTTTTTTTTTTGCTTTATTTTATTTTTTAATTTTTTAAAGGTGGATTTATCATATCGAAAAACATGGGACAAATTTGTTATAAAATTGGATGTTGTCGATCAAGATGAAAAATCAGGCACAGAAGTTGTTCACTGGATTACTCATTTCCCAGTGAGTATTTAATGTTTGTATGTTCTTTTAGGATAATTTTATTTAAAAAAAAATTAAACATTTATTGAAACTAATATAAAAATATTTTCTGTCTTAAAATTCAAATTGTTTATCCAGGAAATATCAAGTGCTGACTTAGTAAAACATTTTTTTTTCTTTTTTTTATATACTAATGTTCACCCAATATAAAGTTCAAGGGCCAATCAAAGTAGCAGGTTATTGTGTGGAATTGTATTAGCTTAAGAATAGGGCAACAAGTAAAGTTTTTGTGGCTAACAGCTAATTCTAAACTTGGAGTGGTCAACATTTAATTAGTGAATAAAATTTCAGAATTCAGGTGGAGACATTAGAAGTTTAGAGTTGAAGTAGACTTTAGAAAGAACTGGAAAGCCAACCCTCTACAGGAAACAAGGGATAAACCTCTATTCCTGTTAAAAAACTGGAGAGGAGTATGAACCAGACAATATGTTCACCTATCTACTCTTAATAAAGAGGAAAAATAATAATAATTACAGAATAAAATTTCAGAGTGCAGACAGAGGCATCAGAAGTAGAGTTGAAGGACTCAGAAACCCAAGCTCAAACAAGGAACAACCCCCCCCCCCCCCATATCTGCTCAAATTAGTGAATAAGACTTTGGATTTCAGTTGGAGATGTCAGAAGCACAGTTGAAGCAGACCCTAGAAGGAACTGGAAACATAATTGCAAACAGAAAAGAAGTAATTAAATAATAAATAAATTTATGGAGATTAGTTCTGAATACATGTGTTAGAGTAGAGTTAGTTCTGGAACTGACACTATGATTAATAGATTATTAAGCTTTAACTTCAAATATCCTTTATCAAAACAAAAGCGGGTAGGGAATTATTATTATTTGAATTATAGCGAGATATATGTACAAATAAGTTCAAATTTTGGTCAAATGGTGTTAAGCTAGCAAAAGATGATTAAAAGCCAAAATATACAAATACCCTTTTAAAAATGAATACACTTAAATAAATAAAATAAAGTATAGAATAATAAGTTGTTGCCTATTTCATGAGATTCAAGTCAGTTTTTTTGTTTGTTTGTTTTTTTTAATTTAGCTGAAACAACAAAAACAAATACTACATTTTGTTCTTAGAAAATTGGGACAAAAAGATTTTTTTATTAAAATGTTGGAAAAGCAGAAACTAAATAAAACTTAAGAGATGGTAAGAACAGGGTTTGTACAAATCCTGGAAACTTTGAAAAGTCCTGGAAAATTGACAGAGCCTGTTCAAGGGCTTGAAAAGTCCTGAAAAAAATGCAATAGCCAAAATGCTCTTTGAAAAGTTTTGGAATTTTATAAATTGAGGTGCCCACGTATCCGTTTTCTCAATTCATGAAAATCAAAATGCCAAATCCCAGAAATTTGGCTTTTTTACAAGCTAAAAATGTCCTTTAATAAAAATGTTTTTTGTCGTCATTAATATTTGGCAATTGTTGCAAATGGTGATATGTTTCCTTGATGATAATGAGTTTGTGAACTTGTTACTTTTGTTTTTTCTAACCTAGGCAATGAGAAAAAAAGGGAGAAAGAATATGAAGGCATGTCTTCTCCTAGCTGCTATCTAATTCAACAAGAAAATAGGAAAAGCAAAGAAAGAAGGCATCAGAGACAAATAAACATCTCCATCAAAGATAAATTAATTCACACCCATTTAAAAGAAAATAATTTATTTTACAGTAATAAAATACATTTTAGAATCTTGAAAAATTTATTAGTATGTTTTAAAATTTGAACAATTAAAGAAATTTTATTAACATGTCAATTTCAAAAGTAAAAAGTCCTGTAATGGGTGAGTTCATGCTGACAAAATAGATACATTTGGTCCATCTGAATGTGTAAACTATGTTTGTCTAAGATAAATTGTTGTCAAAACTAACAAGTTTGGGAATCAAATTTGACTCAAAAAAAAATGTAGATGGGAAGGATGATAGAATAGAACATGTGCTTTTGATGTATTTTAGGATAGAAAATATGTCTTTGAAGAAATATGAATGATGTTATTTTTAAATTTTGCAGGCTAATAATTACCTGTATCTTTAGATCTTGTTGTAAGTGTGAAAAAATGATGAAATATATTAGAACTAGGTACCTCTACTAACTTTCAATACATTGATTTGAATTTTTATAAATGAACTCTTTTTTGAAGCTTCCATTTTAGCAATAATTGGAAGCTAAAGGATTAAATTTACTATTTCCAGTAAACAAGATACTCTGTAGTGTAATTTCAAACAGAAGTTATATTGATTGGAATTGATTTTTTTCTTTTTCTCTCTTTCTAAAATAGCCGATTAGTGCCTTTTTTGTCTTTCATTACAATAGAATTGTCTGTAAGAAAAAATTTTCTGAAATTTTATTTGAGAAATATTAGCTGACTTAAAGTTCATATTGTTTCATATTGACTGAGGCTGCTGGAAATATTGCTCTCAAGAATTTCAGCAAGCATGAAGACTGTCTGAATACTTTGTTCTACTCTTCTTTGTCTAACAACAAAGAATATTAAAAACTGGAAAATTATTCACAGATAACAGGTAATCACTTGCAGACAGACCTCAGTGGAGAGGTTTCTCAGTCAATATGAAACAACAGACTTGTCACGCAGCACATTATCACAGACTATTTAGCCACAGTTAGAAGTGCTGGGAATGTTCCCATGACTAACGCTCTTCTCTGCAATGCTTCCAATACCAGAAACAGTATAGAACCAATACCTTGAGGCTGAGTGGAAAAAAAGGCAGGAAGAAGCAGCTGGACAAAAATTGAAACTGAAGACCAAAAAACACAAGCTTGAAAGTTGCACACAGGATTTGCTCAAGTCATCTGACAGGTATGCAGTGATAGTTGAACAAACTCAGAACTGCAGACTTATCGCTAAGTCCAATGCTGATTTGCAAAGGATAAGTCCACAGAGATATCAAAAATGACAGGAACTGAATGCTAAACTAGAATGCTATCTATAAATTAAAGGGTTCACTTCAAAATTTCCCCAAAAGTTAATTAGATCAACAAACACCTGAAGAAGGCCAAAGAGCACAACAGCCAAAACATTGTAATAACAAAGATGAGCATATTAGTCTGAATGTGAATAACTATTACATATTCTAGGAATTCAGACGGAAATTACCTGATTACAATTGGTCATAAATATCTATGAAGTTTTAATGTCTATTTTCATCTCTTTTTGCTTGCCTATGGGGGCTGGGGATATGTGGACATAATGAAAAAGCTTTAAAAATTACCTCCTATTATTTTAGTCAAAATGCATGTTTTTTGTTTTTTTTTTTTTTTTTTTTTTTTAGAAAATACATATAAACGGCCAAGGTGAAAGTCATTTGAATGTGACAGCTTGGACAAAATGCAATAATTACTTTAGGAAGTTTTAAAAGGCATCATTAATGACAATATAAAGATTTAAACTATAATATCTTTTTGTTGTATTTCATTTGAAAATTGCAATAAAATATAACTGATTAAAACTGGGAAAGAAGATTTAAACTTTCATTACATGTAAAAAAAAAAAAAAAAAAAAAAAAAAAAAAATCCAAATTAAACAAATTACTTGTAAAAATAAATCTAATATAACAAGATAAAACAATGGAATGTTATTATTGCATAATTATCTTTGGTGTAGAAATTTTAATCAGATTCTTTAAGAACATATTCAGATTCTTATGTATGCGAAAAATAACTTTTTAAAAATAAAAGCATTCTCATTCGGTTTCTGTCTAATTCACAATATTGAAAGAAAAAATAAATCAAGACAATAGTAAATTAATTTGAATAAGTATAAGAGCAAGTAATAAATTCTGGTTAAAATTTGACAAGACTGAAATAAAAAGATAATCCTTATAAAAAAAATATGTCAAACACATTAATTCAAATGATGCTAAATAAAATAACTGACCTCAAGTTGTTGAAATTTGTCACAAAACTTATTACATTTAACACTTGGGATAACACCTCATTCCTTGCCCTTTCAATATGAATAGCCTAATTTTGTGGGAAGGGGGAAGATAATATCGCCCTGACACCCAAAATAGATGAAAATTTAAACAACCTGGTGTTTAGAATATAGTAAAGTTTGTGAAAGTCAAATGTCTCTGGAGGAAATGAATGTAAACTAATGAAAGTCTTTGTGAATAAGTTAAGATTTTTTTTTTTTTTTTAAGTGAGAAATGTCTGCCTCTTGCAATTACTTCACCAACATCTGTTACGTGATTTGTTTTTCTTGTGTCCAGTTTAGTAACTATTTGTGTATTTGTGTATCTTCTTGTGTTCGGTTTAGTAATAAACTCCTGCTTTGAAGCTACACAGTTGTCTTAGAAATTTACAAAAATATTTTAAAATAGATCTGTAACACTATATCCTCACCCCACTTGACCCACACACTCCACAAGATTGGCTGTTGGTCCGGTATGGTCCAGTATTACAGGTTAGACTCAAGTCTCCAGTTCCCAATGTCAGTTTGAAGCCACCCTCTAGGCACATTGTGATTGTTTTGATCCTGAAGAGTTGTCATCAGATTGTAGAAATCCGGAAGGTCTCCGTTGGTCCACCTGCAAGTTCGTCAGGTGAGAATCAGGTTAACAGGAAAATAAATATAACCAAGTCCATTCGATTTTGAAAGGACAAAACTTTTTTTATATATAAAAGCAAATGCACACAAAAAAAATAATTCTTGTTGCGCAAGGTTGAATGTTTTTTGTATGTGAACAATAACCAAACAAACACAAATACTTTGAATAATTTCGGAAACACACTGTGGACGCTTCCTTTTCAATTTCTGACATCTCTCCACTCAGTTCGACAGCATTCAAAGACAGATGAACCCAAAACTCTCTCTCCTCCAGTTGACTCGCCTCTTAAGAGAACCGGCCTTATGCGTTGCAGACTGGTGACGTATCTTTTTCTAGTGTGAACATACTGACATACTACCAAAGTACGACTTCACTCCTCCGAGAATAAACAATATATTTTTTCATCAATTGCTTTCCAAGGTTCACAACAAGACACTATTGTTTATCATCTCGCTATTAATTATTCTGTCACTCTTTGTAAACTACAGAGAGTCTTGTTTTAAAAATAAATTCTAGATTAAAACATCCTTAATTTTAACTACGATTCTTATAGGGTCAAAATCCATTTCTTTCAAAAATTATTATTGTACCAGTAATTTTCTTTTAGTAATCTGATATCCTTTGCACACTTACAAAAAGATTGTATTTTGTGTTCTAAATTAACTTTCTGTAACATTTATATTTCAAAGTCTTTACAGCAATTAACATCTTGGTTATTTGAAAACACCTCTCTCCACTTGGTGTTTTTTGTTTTACAGCATATCCTTTTTTCTTATCATCATTATTATTATTTCAGGGGTATTATCACCCCTGCCACAGATCTGTATGGTGCTAGCCCAAATTCTTGTCATAAAATCTATGACTGCCTTTATTTTAAAATGTAACTAACGTAAAACGCTTTCATTCTCATTTTAATTATTTTTTTGTCTTGAAGAAATGATTTTTTTTTTTAATTTCTAAAACTATGTTCATATGTTTATTTATTAAAGCATGTTTATATGTAATATACAAAGTACAGTGTATATGTGTGTGTGTGTCCAAGCAACTCCTCTGCTACCACTGGTCCGATTTTAATGATTCATAGCTCATTCAAAAGCCCTAGAAAAATGAGGCACAGGGAACAATTTTCATTGAGCCCAGATTCAGGGTTGTCAGATTATGCAAGGTTAAAAATATATATTAATATATTATACTAGGGATGCGTAAGGTTTAAAAGTTAATTTTTAAAAATGAAAATTCTTGAAGATTTCATTTTAGCTATAATTGAAAGCAAAATGATTAAATTTATTATTTCCAGTAGGTAAAATATTCTGGTGTATTTTAAATAAAAAACTATATAGATTAGAATCTCAACTTTTTCACTGATTTCTTTCTTTTTTTTTTTTTTTTTTTTTTTTTTTTTTAAGTGGTCATTTTCTTAATTTTAAGAAATTTGTAAACAAAACAAAATTATCAATTTTTAAAATCTTCCAAAACTAAAATATATATTTGTGACACATTATTTGAGTAAAATTAACAAATTTAATTATAGCATAAAAAATATAGTATACAAGCATTTCTTAACAATGGGTCCCCTTTTGATCATGTCTATTGACATCACCGATAAGTTACGAGGTGACAACAGCTTGTATGGATGATCAGAATTGACATAAATTTACAAAATCTAAGTGAACACATTGTTTGATTTTTAACTACCTAGTAATTTTTACAAATTAACATTTTCAGCAATTATCTAATATTTTATTAAATTTTATTTGATTTTTACCTCTACATGGTATTTTATGTCAGTTGTTAAATATTAAAATTAATCTAAGAAAATTTTATATTATTTTAAATTTTATTTTTTCATAATTTTCTTCCAATACGTTATGAAAAAATAAAATTTAAAATAATATAAAATTTTCTTAGATTAATTTTAATATTTAACAACTGACATAAAATACCAAGTAGAGGTAAAAATCAATAATTTATAAAATGTTACGGTATTTTATTTATTATTATGATGGTTATTTTATAGTACTTTAAATTTTATTATTAATTACATAATTGTTTAAACTTTTATTATTTTAACCCAATACCCTTAACAATATTTTTTTTTTTTTTTTTAAGGATTATGTCATGTATAGGTTCTCATAGGTAGAAATTGGGAATGCTTATACACTAAAATTTTTTTTAATTATTTTAAAAATATTGGGTTACAAACAACTGTTATGAGCTTTTCAATTTTTAATTCATAAATATACTTTTCACTTAACATTATCAACAAACCACCAGCTTGAAGCAATGAAGAATTTTAAACAATTTTTTAATATTATAAATTATTTAATTAAAATTTTAAAAAAATGAAAACAATTCTTGTAAAAATTATTTATCACAAAAAATTTTCTAAAGAATTAAGTGTCCTTAATAAATCTTATTTGTTTCAAATCAGTGTGTTTTTCACTGGAAAAAGTACAAAAAAAAAACTAACCTTTATCTTTGGTTTGCTGCTGACATAAAAAAAAAAACAAGATTTTTAACCAAAATTTCAAACATGCTACAAAGGAGTAAAAAATTTCAAAAAATAATAAAAAAATACTTTGGTCTTTCCTCTTAATAATAACATAAACATTTTAATGACAAAACTTTGTTTTTATTGAGTTTGGGACCTTTTTTTCATCATGCTATGCTGTTTTTTACGCAAGCAAGTGACAGTCCTATATTATACTAACCATTATCATTGCTTTCATGGTTCAAGGGAAGTAACTCTTATTTTCCTTTTGTATCCAAAATTGCAGTGCATGTTTTATTATAAACTAGCTATTTAAGCTATCTCCTGTGGAGGACTCTTGGTTTGACCATCATCACAATAGCTAGGGAAGAGTAGATGCAATAGACATCAATAAACTATAGAAGAAGTCAAAATTGACCACTGCATTTAAGTATTGAATTAATGTTTAAGCTAACTTTTTAAAAGTTCTTCTGCTTCCACTTAAGTTAAAAATGATTTGATGTATGTAAAACCTTATTTTCCGTACAAAATTATTTTTATTTCATGGGTGACAGAACAGGATAATTTATAAGATAAAATTAATAAAGTGTAAAGATGGGAAAATAGAAATTAGAATTAGTTATACATTCAACATTTGAAGAGTTAGAGAAACACTATATCTAATTAAGTAAAAACTATATTATGGAATCTATATCAATGTGAAATTCGAGCTTAATTCTCCTACAAATTCTGAGATTAAAAAGCTCCAGCTTTACTTTATAGTAATTTGATATTTGACTCGATCACTACAAATTATTATAATTAATAACAAATGAATCATTTGGCATTTTTTTCAAAAATTGAGATTTTGTTTCAGATATTTGATTTTTTTTTTTTTTTTTTTTTTTTTTTTAAATCTGTGATTCCATGATCATGAAAATATCCCCACTCCAAGCAATAGCAATAAACTGATGCCAAAGTAGAAGTCAAATGACAGTTGGCATTTGTAATTTGACTGCAAAATAATTTCTTTTTCTATACAGATGAATGGTTGATTGGCTCATTTGCTTTCACTGGTGGCACTTAATATATATTAGGGGTGGGGGTACTACTTCAGGGAATAATTTTTGTAGATTAGCATTCCTTAGATCTTTGTCAAAAAACAATATTTTTCAATTTTGACAGATGTGGTCTCTGTAAAAATTGAAAAATATTACTTTTTTTTATCTTTTCTTTTTTTCTAAAAGTCGGGTAATGTTAATAATATCAATACAATGTAAGATCTGTTGTTGATTGGATTTAACAGTTATTTACACATGTCAAGTTTGAAATTAAACCAAAGTGAAGATGTCAATGATTGATATCTGCATTTTGCTTTTTTAATTTCTGAAAAAAACAAATATTGGAGGATATTTATTTATCTTAAGTGAAGAATAATCATGTATACTTTATTTAATATCAATTTTCATTCTTTAAGTAAAAATTTATATATTTGTTTGTTCATTATTTAAGAGAAATTTTTTTGCAAAAAAGTCTTTGTAGGTTGGACAGCTATGTCTAGATAAACCTATAAAAAAAAAAAAAAAATCTAGGATCGATTTTACACTGTATTGATGTTATGAGCAGGACCTTGTAGATTGATTTTTAAAAAAAAAAAAAAAAAAAAAATCAATATTTTAAATTCTGACAATAGTCACACTTTGTGGAAAGACTAATAAACCCCCAAAATATTTTCCCTATTTTTTTATTATGGGTGTTTTATTGGGCATACAAGATATACCACCATATCAATAGCAAATGATTCAGAAAAATTGACTAACCAATGATAAGTTGATTTAAAATAAAAAAAAAATTGAAGACTTATTTTAAATGCTCTGAAATATTGTAATTGCATTTGAATCAGTTTAAGATTTTATTTATATTTTGCTCAGAATGTTTTTACTTATTTGATGTTAATCTTTGCTTTTGCTTTCTCCTGTTGCAGTATCCAATGTACAGCCGTGAATATGTTTATGCGAGGAGGTTCAAGGTAAGTTACAACTGCTTTCTTTAAATTGAAACTATTGCAACAGAATTAATATAAATACATTATTTGACTCAGATTTAACATGTATTAACAATACTCCTTACCAATTATTCAATTTACTATGAAATTGCAAAAATCAGGCAATTACTTAAGCATATATCTCCAGGAATTGTCAGATTATTGATCAGTTTCAAGGGGGAATGAACAAATATCCAAGATCAAAATTGATAATTCTTTTTTTATCTGTAAACCATGTAACTATACAATTTAGTAATAAGAAAAAAAGGAAATCAATGTTTTGTTTTGTTTTTCCTTATTGATGTTGACTATCAGAAAAATATTTGTGAAGATACACCAAGAATAGCAGTGAATTATTTTCCTCGCTTGGATTATGTGAAAAGCATTTCAGAAGAAAGCTGCTTTTAAAAAAAAAAATTTATAAGCATTCAGTAGAAAAAGCAGTTGTCAATTGAAATGGTGGATCCAGTCATCTTTTCCAATCACTCTTCATTTGTTAAATTGTGTCAAGTTCAAATTCTTGTTGACACCATTATGTGCACATACCCCCTCCAGCTAAGGGATAAAATAATAGGACTTTTTCTGGAAAAATCATTGTTATTCTTAAAAATTGATAATGTAAAAAAAAAAAAATTCTTACAATCCAAAAATATTGTTTGGCTTTAAATAATCTGCAAAGGGTTAAGTCATAAAAAAAAAACAAAAACAAAAAACAATCCATTGTAATGGTCTGGAGGTTACTTAGCCTGGAATTTTGTTAGAACCCTCTGCAGTCAAACATAGTAGCACATTATTTATAATATGGAGAACAATTTGAAGCACTGGTCATTGTAATCTTTTAAAGTCTATCTATCTATCTATCTACATACATACATACATACATACATATCTATCTATCTATCTACCTACATTACATACCTCTAATAATTTTAATTAAGATAAATTGTTTTTATTTAGTTTTTTAATTTTTTTTAAAGTTTCTTTATTCTTTTTTGTGAGTTCTATTTTGATTTTTTATCAAAATACAATTCACAAAAAAGAATAAAAAAAAGAATAACGTTTGAAAGGCAACCTTTTATTTTAAACCTAATGTTTAGTTTATTTTTTATGCTTTATTTCATTTACATTTGAGATTGGTTTTCTTTTCTAATTTTATTTTTAATTGTGGTAGGTACTTCCACTAATTCTCAATAATTTAAAAAACAAAAAAGCTTTCTTTAAGCTTTCATTGAAAGCTAAAAAAAATAATAGTAATAATTTTTACTGCTTCCAGTAAGTAAAATACTGTGGTGTATTTCAAACAGAAATCATATATTGATTAGAATGTTTTTGTACTTTTTTGTTAGTATAAACGGTGATAAAAAATTTTGCCATTTGTTTTGTAAACAAAAGTTAATTCTTGGTTTTAAAATTTTGTAAAATACAATATATTTTTCTGAAATGTTGAGGAAAATTAGAAAATTTAAAGTTAAATTAATCTGATTTGAAGCAAAAAAAATTTTAAATGTGTACACTGTTGACACAAAAAAAATTAACCAAAATTTCAAACATGGTAGGAAGGATTAAAAAATTAGAGGTAACTCAGTAATTTATGTAATGTTATTAATTTAAGAAATTTTTATAGTATTCTAAATTTTATTATATTTTCAGAAAGCACCTTCAATCATAGGTTAAGTAACTAAAAAAAAAAAAAAAAATCAAAATATTAGAAAATTGCTTAAAATATTTTGTTATTTTTTAAAAATGACTTGGTAGTTAAAAAACAAAAACAAACTGTTTTTACTTAAAATTTGTAAATTTATGTCAATTCTAATCCACCATACTTGTCAACACCTTTGGGCATCAATATATCAATGGAGACGTGAAAATAACAAAAACCCATGGTCAAGAAATACTTGTATAGAAAACTCTATGCTATGAGTAAGTGATATTTGTTTCAGAACAATTTAATTTAACTTTAAATTTGTGAATTTTCCACAAATAATATTTCAAAAATATATTATTTTTTGAACCGAGAATTAAGTTTTGTTTACATTCCGTAAAAAGTATTAAAATGGCCGGTTTTTTTTTTGTTTTTTTTTTTCCTGAAAAAAAAAAATGAATCAACTAAAAATCATTCTAATTTCTGTTTGAATATCTTGACCATGTTTTTAAAATGAAAACATTATATAAATATATACATACAAGCTATTTCTTAACAGTTAATATATTTCAGCCTTGAAACTGGCTAAATATATAGCCAAAAGCACTCGGATAAAAAGAACAATTGGACAGTTTTTATATAATCATCCAAAAAGAAAAAAAAAAATTTTTTACATTACATGAGAAATTGTATAAAAAAAAAACTAAATTAAAGCACCTTCTCTGTCGTATTCAATGAAATATATATATATATATATATATATATATATATATCCTTTACCGCTCTCCATCCTTTCACAACTGTGGGATACTTGATAGCATTTCTGACAGCATAGACAAGGCTCTCTCCCTCCATCCGTTTGCTCACATATTTGTGTTTGGCGACTTTAACGCACATCATACCTTGTGGCTTAAAAATGCTACTACTGCCCATGCAGGCATTCAAACACTTAACTTTTCAGTTTCTCAATCCCTCACACAGATAGTTAACAACCCACTTGTTTTGCCTTTAACCGGGAAGGTAAGGCCTCCCTTCTCGATCTGTGTTTTACCTCCATCCCAGAGTCTTGTAGCGCCATGCAACTCTGCCCTCTTGGTAACTCCAATCATGCTGTAGTATCTGTTAACATCTCCTTCAACTCCACCGCCTGCAAAGAACCTCCTACCACTAGAACTTCGTTCTACTATCAGCGAGCTGACTGGGACTCGTTCCATGATTTCCTCCGTGATGTCCCCTGGGATGTTGTCTTTATGCTCCCTGTCCAAGAACGTGCTTTTGAGGTCTCATCCTGGGTTAAAGCTGGAATCGACGCTTTCATCCCATCAAGGAAATATAGGGTCAAGTCATGCTCCTCCCCTTGGTTGTCCGCTGCTTGCTCAGCCGCCATTACTGATAGGAACCACTTCTTTCACCTATTTCTTAGCGACATGTCAAACTGCAATAGACGTTTCTTTGCCTCCGCCCATAACGAGTGTAAGCGTGTCCTCAACAATGCTAAGTCACTATTTGCTGCTTCGATGACGGAGCATGTTGCATCTCGCAAATTTGGCTCCAAAGATTATTGGCGTCTCTGCAAGAGCGTATTGAACAATTGCAAACTCTCTATACCTCCTTTCATTCAACTCAATGATCAATTCTTCCGGTGTACCCATACCCGACTTCCCTCTTAGAACTGAGGCCCTATTGAGTGGCTTACACATAACCCCATCTTTGGTATTGGGAATTATCTCCAATTTAGACCCCAACAAGGCTAGTGGTGGAGATGGGATACCAGCCATTGTCTTGAAGAAATGCGCGCCTGAACTGGCACCCGCCCTCTCTAAACTATATAACTACTGCCTCAAGAAATCTTGTTTTCCTGACTGCTGGAAATCCTCTTCGATTGTTCCTGTCTTCAAGAACTCTGGCGACTCCTCTGACCCTTCTAATTACTGTCTTATCAGTCTTCTACCCCTCTTCGGCAAAGATATCGAAGCCCTTATCAATGCCGAATTGGTTAAGCACCTTACATCCCATGATCTGTTCTCAGACAAGCAATATGGCTTCAGCTTTGCCCGATCTACAGCTGATATGCTTACGGCCATCACTGAAACTGTCTACCAAGCTCTTCAAAATAACAGGGAAACTTGTGCCGTGGCCCTAGACATCTCCAAAGCGTTTGATAGGGTTTGGTATGCCGACCTTCTTCGCAAGCTCCAGGGTTATGGTATTACGGGTTGATTGTTTGACCTAATACAATCATTCCTGTCAAACTGTGAATTGAAGGTCATTCTCAATGGATTCTCCTCCAGTTCCTATCCCGCGAATGCAGGTGTTCCTCAAGGCTCCATCCTAGGTCCCACTCTATTCCTTATCTACATAAATGACCTTCCTGACACCATAAATTCTCAAGTTGGCGTCTACGCGGATGAAACCACAATTTACTCCTGCCTCAAAAACAAATCTAGTGTCATTGACAAAACTAACCTGGCTGTGCGTCTCGAAAAGGACCTCCAATCAGTTGTGAACTGAGGCAGGAATTGGCTGGTCAACTTTAATGCTTCAAAAACAAAACTGCTCTCTATTAATCACCACAGAGATCCTTCCCTGCCCTCCATTAGAATGTCTGACGCTCAACTTCTTGAGAGCACCTCTCTGCGGCTGCTCGGTCTCACGTTGACTACTGACCTGAGATGGAACAAATACATTGAGTCAATTGCTTCATCCACCGCAAGAAAAGTTTTTCTCCCTGGAATCGATCCTTCAGATCTACAAATCAACCATTCACCCTTGCATGGAGTATTGCTGCCATATATGGTCTGGATCCCCTTCTGTTTGTCTCGGGGTTCTTGATAAGATCCAGAGGCAGATATGCAATATAATTGGCCCTGTTCTGGCATCTCATCTACAGTCGCTCTCCACAGACACGCCGTCGCCTCTCTGTCTTTTTTACAAATACTTTCATGGTAATTGCTCTGAGGAGCTGCATTCGTTGGTTCCCAGACTTCATGAATTCAAGTGCCCTACAAGGCTGGCATCCCACTCTCACCCTTTCACTGTCTAAACTATTAAACGTAGCCATCTCTTCTACTCCAATAGCTTCATATCTCACACCTCTCACCTGTGGAACTTCCTTCCCTATTCCAGTTTCCCTGAGAGCTATAATCTCCAACTATTCAAATGTAATGTCAATCGACATCTCCAGATGTCTTGATCTATCCACTATCCTTCTCCTCATCCTTCCTTCTATCACTCCTATCTGATCTTGCACCAAATCTTCTGTAACCCCTTGCATCCTAGTGGCTTTCCGCCTTGCTTGGGGTGAAATGCTTAAAAAATATATATATATATATATATATATATATATATATATGAGGATAAACAACAAAAGAATAGTATAGAAAAGAAATGGGTTACAGAAAAGAAAAGTAATTGATGTAAAAATGCATACACTGGATTCTGGACAGAGAGAGAGTGTGTGTGTGTGTTATGATTAACTTGTTATATTGTCTCAGAACGATATATGACTCTTGCGATGGGGGAATAAGATTTCTGTGCATGGCTTAGTTTATAGAGGCATTCCTCCTTAGCAGTAGAAGTAATATTCATGGTAGCAGAAGCAGTGGTACTTATCTCAACAGTACCTGTTAGCGGATGCTTTGTTCCAATCTCTGACGTCACTTTCAATCTCCAATCTCTCCCCACCCAGCTCGACTGCACTCGATGGCAGACGAGCCAACCACTCTATCAACAGATTTCTGTGCGCGTTTATATAGATAAACCTGGCTGATCATAAATTGACCCGTGGCCTGCATGCGATTATCATGGGTGCTGCCTTCAACCCAAAATCATATGAATTTCAAAGTTCCTCATAGCTCTAGTAAGCTCTTTCAAATTTTAACCTATAAAAATTATTTCAATCATTTTCCATTGTCTTTCTAATGACTCAGTTCCAAATGGGTGAGATCAGATTTCCCATCAGTAAACAAAATTGCTCTGATCTAATTTTGCTACCCAGATTCACTCCAATTTCAATAAAAAAAAAAATGTGTGTGTGTGCATGCCTGTTTCCCAGAGTCTTTCTGTCACACAGAAGAAGCATCTAGTTAGCAAAGTCCAATTTTCCATGAAATTGGAAATTTGTTGTTTAAAAACAGTAACAGTTGTAGAGGAGTTTTCTGACTTTGAGAGAGGATTTTTAAGCATTATGGACAACATGCAGTTTAAAACCACTAAATGCGGCTTCCAAAAAGAATTATCAGTGATGGTTAAGGAAATCCAAAATACAAAGAAAATATTAGTCATGGGTGATAAAATAAAAAAAGTTTATTTAATGAGCCCTGGTGGCTACAAAAGAAAAGTTGCAAATGTGGTCAGTAAATTTTATAGGAAAGCTCCCAATTGTTATGTTAACAAAGAAGCAAAGGATATTACAAAGAGAATAGTGACAAAGTTTATAAATTTAATGAAAGGGAAGAATTCCTTACAGTTAAAGACAATAAAGATTTTCGCAGTTGTCCCTCTTTTCACCTTATTAACCAAAGACAGAGTTTGGAGTTATCAGCCGTATTATTATTCAAAATGTTTGTGATTTGCTGAAGGTAGCCATCCAGGTAAATCAGTGGCAAAGCAATAATGTGTGTATTACCTGGTTCAACAATATTAACAAGAAGAATGATTTGGTCATCATTAAATATGATATTTATGATTTTTACCCATCCATTAATGAGAAGTCTCATGAAAGCATTGAATTATGTCAAACAATTTGTATCTATTCAATCAGACGAAGGATCTCTTGCTGGGGCATAGTTTTACTGCATTTTTATTGTAAGATTCAGAGCAGATTTTCAGGAAATGATTAGTAGTTTGAAAAAAAAAAAATTCTCCAAGGTGCCCTGTTTTTAAATTTGAGATTGCAATTTAATTTCTCAAAATTTTATGAAATTAAGTAAGTGGGTGGTAACGTGTTAAAAAAAAAAAAAAAAAAAATCATTCATTTGTGTATAAGTCTTGAAAGTTTAATTAAAACTCAACAATTATTTGATTTTTTTGCAAGAATTTCCAAATCAATGTGTTTTTCAACAGAAAAAAGGCACTAAAACACTAATCGTAAATATGACAATTTTTAACCATAATTTTGAATGTGCTAGAAAGGATTAAAAAATTTAATAAAATATTAAAAAAAAAAATACTTTGGTCTTTCCTCTTAATAACAAACATTTTGATGATAAAACTTTGTTTTAAGTTTTTCATCATGCTATGCTGTTTTTCAGTGGATATGTGGAGGTACCTACATTAATGTATTGTAATTTTTGTCATAGGAAACCTTAAAATAACCCAACAAGGGTTGGTATGTTAAGTTTACCTCATCTAACATTATAACTAGTGGACATAAAACAGGTATTTAATGAAAATAAAATGAGGCTGTATTGTTAGATTTGAACATTGACACTGTCTGCTGTCATAACAAAAATGTTAGAGCAACAGATCTTCTAAGATTGATTTTCCAATGAAAAAGGGATGCCAGTTTGAGTCTTGCTGAAAGTCTATCTGATCCTCTGCTATTTATAAGAGCTGTAGAACAAGTTTGACCAATTACAGTAAAAAGCAACAAATTAAAATGAAATTAAGGAAATACTAGTCAAAAATGAATGATTGACAGTGCTTCATCTAATATATTGGAATATATTTAGGCAATCAGAATTTAACAATTGATCACTTTTGCATTTTCCATAGCCAATTGCAAATTATTGTGTCAAGCAGAAGAGGAAGGCCAATCTTTTTTTTTTCTTTTTTCTCTTTTTTTCTCCTTTTTTTTTTCATAAAACTTTAAAATATCCCGCACTCCCAAAAAATCATGAGCATCTAAAAAATAGGCTAGACATTACATAAGATTAATTTTTTTTTAAATTTATTTCATAAAACTTTAAAATATTAACCCACTACCAATCCTCATAAGCATCTAAAACTAGTTGCCATTACATAAGATTCAAATTTTTGCAAATCTGGGCTAAATGAAATAAAGTAATTTTCACTTTAATTTTTTTTTTTCATTTTTAAATCCAAGATTTTAAATACAGATTAAAATTCTTGTCTTTCATTTTCAGAAGGCTAGAAAGTAACAAAAAATCTGGTTCCCATTAAAATGTTCATTCAGTAGCTAATTGCATCTTTTGCTAATATCACAGGCAAATAAATCTTCTTTAGTTTGTTCTATACTCTTGATAAATAGTAATTTTTTATTTCTTTTTGTCTGTATTTAGGTGGATGAAGATAATAAACTGATGTTGCTCAGTTCCAGTTCAATTGACCATCCTTGCTGTCCACTTAATTCTTCTTACGTGCGAGTGACCAACTACACATCAAAAATGGTCATCAAGCCTCACACAAACTTTTATGAGGCAAGTTGTGCTTGTTGATTATTTCAGGATGAAAAATCTTTTTTTTTTCTTTTTTTTTTATAGAGACTTTCTTTGTATCCTTATTTTAGTTATTAGATCTAAAATATTTTTCATGAATATATTTGGGTTATGTTGTCTGCTGAAAATTTGTTTGTGATGTCTCTCTTGGAAGTTTTTTTTTTTTTTTTTTTTTTTTTTTTGAGTGGACCAATTTGAGTCTTGCCAAATTTGTTCCACATATCCACCCAGCAGTTCAACACACTTGGTACATTGTTTTAAAAATAAAAATAAAAAATGATGTTTGGTCATTGAAATGTTGCTGCTCTCACCATCAAATCTTTCAATAATTTCCTTTTTTCCACAGTTCTTCTCAGCATTTTTTGTTTGAATGCATCCTTTAATCAGTATAACAAGTTAGACTAATATTCTACATTAACTAGTTGGTCCATTTGAAGATAGTCTGCCATCAAAATACCTACTTGACCCCACTCTCTCTCTCTCTCTCCACCAACCCACAAAAACTCTGGTCAAATTCTCTCTTTTTTTTTTTTTTTTTTTTTTTTTTTTGTATTTCTTCAGCCATGAAGAACCTTAGTACTTCCATGGCAAGGACTGTCATTTAGTCTCCAGATCATAGTTGTGTAACCAATAGTGATTATCATTAGATTATTGAAAATGTTGCAAAGTTAACTTAGAGGTGTTCATTTGATATAGTTTCTGATTGGTATTCAGACATTTTGGAATTCACTTGTCCAACTGCTTCTGAATTCCTGGATGTCTCTTGTCTTTAAAATTATTTTTCTTGATTGACCCAAAAGAGGATCAACAATATGATGTAGATGTCTCAGATCAAATTTTCCAGATTGAAAGTTGGTATTTCATTCAGTGAAATGTAATTATACTAGTTACCAACTTTTTGGATGATATACTTGAAAGTTGGTTCATGGTTCATAATCTGAAATAAACTCAACAATAATTGCAAGGATTCTGAAAATGGTAACTTTATAATATAAAAGAACACACTTTCCAGCTACAGTGACAAAATAATGTGCAGATTTTGCGAAGGGGACTGGCCTGAGAACTTTTAAACACCTCTTCATATCTTATTCTTGGATATACATGATCTTGATAGAGAGTGAATATTCTTTTAAATAGAAAAGGAAATGTTTCAAAATTTGCAGGTAGTTTTTTTTTTTCCAATAAAAACTAATCCATGGAAAAAAACAATTTAAAACTGAACCTAAAAAAAATTAAGAAGTGTTCAATTGAAAATAGATATTTGTTCATTAATTTCCATGAAACAGATCCACCTTTTTAAAAGTGAATGAATTAGAAATAAAGCTTTTGCCCTTTTTTATTTAATGTAGAATGGTTTTGATTATGTGCTGACTTACTCAGATGATCCTCAAGCTGCCTTCCCTATGTTTGCATACAACTGGATGGCCTCCACAGGTATGAAGTTCTCACCTATATTTTTATTCTCATTGAATTGTTAGCAGTCATTTTTTACCCTCAGTATAAGTGACATTGAGAAATGCATTTTCTTTTTCTACTTTCTTTTGCAGAGTTCTGCTGAAAGAACAAGTAGAGTTGAAACATTCTTACCTACAATGTTTACTAATTTTGACAAAATCTAAATTTTCATCTCCCATTTCTAACTTCAGCTCTTTGACAGCTGACAATTACATTACATTTTCTTAAAATGGGCGAATATATCAGAATAAAGCTGGGTAAATGGAAAAAGAATTTTGTGTAATGTGTTATGTCCTCTAAAAGACTTCTGACTAATGGCTTACAGCAATATCACATTGAAACACCAATTCACATCTGATCACCAAAGTTAAGCAATGTTGAACCTGGTCAGTACATAGATAAGTGACCACTCAGGAATGCCAGTTGCTGTAAGCTTGGATGTGTGGCTAATGGGTTGGAATGAGAAATTTGAGAGCCAGGTTTGAATTTCAGTCAGGTTCATTACATTCAAATACTCTTGGAAAAGGTATGAATCCACCTCTTCCTTTCCCAACAATGGGTTAAATAGTGATTTTCTGATACAATTTTTACTATCTCCCAAAAATGTTTCAGCTTTAAATAACCTTAAAAAGGTTGATAAGCTGTTAAAAAAAAATCAATCACTCATTAGACTAATGCTCTTATTGATGGAATTTTATATATGAATGTGAGGCAATATAAATATAAACATTGGTTATAATTATGCTGAAGATTTAAAGAGGCTAAATATTAAAATTTCTGGCATTTGGAATGTCTCAGCCAATCTCATTTGGTATATCCATACTCTTGTTTTTAAATAACCCACACTAACAACAGAAAAAATAATGAAAGACAGCATGTATCCTAGGTAGCATTTGTTTGATTTGTTACCCTCAAGGTGATGTTTTAGATTTTTGGACAAAGTGCATGGGGGACAGCTTTTATCTTTGGACCCTGCATAAAATGAACACTGTCCATTTTAAATGTCATTACTTTTCTTCATTTGATGCTGTGTTTCATCTGTGTTCTCACTCACACACAGACACACACACACACACACACACACACACACACACACATAATTATTTTTAAAAAAAATATGACTCCATCACAACACAGAAATGACTGTTTCAAAACTGAAACTTAAATCCTAAAATTCAACTTAAAATCAGAAGCTTGGTTCCATTTTCAAGTGATGCTAAGTATAACTTTCAAAAAAATTTGATTTACTCTATTTATAAACCAAAAGAAAGTCGGTATGAAACGAACAGAAATCTTAAACCCCACACCTAACCTCAACTGACTTTAAATTTGTCACACAAAGATACACTTACTTTCTTCATTTGAAAAAAATCTAACATAAATAACATCTTAATAAAAAATTGGAATTCTCTTTACGCCAACAACCTAAAAATATATAATTACTGTTTGGCTTATAAATAGAATAAATGAAATTTTTGTTTAAAAGTTATTCTTATTGATTCTTGAAAATGGAACCAAGCTTCTGATTTTAAATTCAATTTTTAAGTTGAATTTTAGGATTTAAGTTTTTGTTTCAAAACATAAGTTCTGTGTCATGATGGCAACATATTTAAAAAAAAAAAAATAATCATATTATGCTCTACTGTGTATCAAACACTGTTTTTTTTTGTTTTGTTTTTTAAAAGTAAATGCTAAAAAACTCTGGATTATAAATCTAACTGTTCTTTCCTATTGAGATATATATATATATATATATATATATAGTTCAGCCATTCACACTACCTTGGTTTCAATCTTTTGGTATTTTCAGACGGTCTAGGCTAAATAATTTCCTAACGCTTTATTATTTAAAAATAAATAACCACACAATGCAAAGCATGATAGAAGGGGAGGAGAAAAGCAAGGGTATTGAAATTGTATTAGAGGAAATGTGCATTTTTATATATATATATATATATGCACACGCATGTTGGTGCACCTGGACACTGCTGTTACAAGAAAATGGTTTTAAAATAGATATAAATGCTGTATCTCAAATGGTGGGGGAAAAAATACAATGATTTTGCTGGTTATTATTTTTTTTCCAACAAATGAATTTTGACTTGCTCTTTATGAATCTAATTTTTATTGAAACTTACAATATTCATATTTTAGGTATTTGTCAAGATTGAATATAGAAAAATTGACAAACTTGGACATCATGCCTGCTGTAAAAAAAAAAAAAAAAAAATTGTAGTGTCAAAAGGATGGTTTCACCATTGACACTGCTATTATTTTAACTATCTTCACTCCTTTGTTTAATCTTTAAAAAAAAAACAATGGTTAGGATTTTAATAAAACCTAAACATATGAAAGTGAATTTATGCATTTTCTTTGTTCTTGAGAATTGACAACAAAAATAATAAACACTATTTTATTGTTTATTGGAATGATTATCAAGCTTCATAAAATGGTAAATAAAGATTTCCTTATAGTCGGTTCATATATTATGATAAATATTGCATTGCATTAATTCTGTTCATTTTTAGAATGGTGTAAATATAAAATTGAATAAACAATCCATAATTTTTTTTGTTGTAAATTCTTGAAAAAAACTAAAAAAAAAACAAAGTATATAGTCACTTTCATATACAGTATTTACTCTTGTACACTCCAGGCCTTCTGCATGAAGATGGCAAATATAAACATGGAATACTTTGAGGAAATGGCATTAGAATCTATACCCTTAAAGCCAACTCTATGGTTAAGGTATGTAGATGACACATTCATACTCTGTCCACCCCAGGAAGATGTTCAGGTTCTACCTTCAATACAGTTCACAATGGAGAAAGAGAGTAACAACACTCCCATTCCTGGATGTTCTAATATCTCAAACAGAGCATGGGTTCAAGACATCCATATACCGTAAACCGTCATTCACCGGACAGTACCTCAATTTCAACTCCCACCATCCATACAGTGTGGAGAAAGGGATTGTCCGCTGCTTACAACACCAAGCAAAATTCAGACATTAGATAAAGAATTGGTCAGTATAAGTAGTACTCTACAACAGAACTACCCTGGGTACATGGCAGCAGCTCAAAAAAAGTAGGATAGGCTGGTATAAGAGGACAACAACACTCAGAAAACAGTCTGCCTGCCTTATGTGAGGGGGTTATCAGAGAAAATACAAAGGATCTGTGGTCCATATAACATGAGGACAACCTTCAAAAGCTGGATGACACTTCGCAGATATCTCTCCCGAGTAAGGACCCCCCCCGCTAATAGAGGAGAACTGAATAAAGACTGTGTGTACGCCATGCCGTGCAGCTGTGGAAAGAAATACAAAGGGGAGACATACTGTCCCCTTGAGGTAAGGCTTCAAGAACACTAGAAAGCTGTAACATGAGGGGAAGTGGAAAAATCAGGCATGGCTGACCACAAATGGAGAGAAAAGGGGAGATCACTGCCCTCTGTGGGATCAGGTTCAGATTCAGGTTCATAGACAAAGAACATACAATATGGGAACCAGTAATAAGGAGTGCCAGAGAGAAGCAATAATAACAAAAATTGCAATATGAGCTCTGGTAAAAACATGGAATGATAGCAGCAAAAATTGCAATATGAGCACTGATAATAAAAGGGTTGCTGAAGACATTAGGTTTAAAATACACAGAAATTCATCCCCAATGGCATATGGCACAGTTGATAATGGTGTTGATTAGATCCTGGTTAAGACAGTGGAGAACTTGGAGAAGGGAATTAACAGGAGATAACTGATAACTGACATTCATTAGACATGGCATGTGAAACTAGAACAGTCTGAGCAAAATAAAGGGTTCAGTTCTACATTCCAACCACCTGAAGAAGGCCAGAGTGTACAATGGCCAAAATGTAATAAATATGGCGACAAAGATGAGGACAATAGACTGAATAATGTAAATAGTGTACATAATACTTCATCTCAGAAATATAGACAGTCACTTTGATATGTTTAGGTCTTATTACAATTCTAATCATCGCTTTCTAAATGTATAAACATTGCCAAGTTAAATAGCAGTGTCAATGGAAAAACCTTATATATATATATATATATATATATATATATATATATTATTTTTTTTATTTTTTTTTTTTTTATAGTTACGCTGCTCCAATTTTGTCAAAAAAAATTGTGAACAAGAATTTTTTGATATTTTTTCTGCTGATGTAAAGGTTCATTTGGTAGTAGACTAACATATTGTCTTTTTAATATTTATAGTGGAAGAGTGCCAATTTTTTTATTAAATAAATGTAGTAAGTTATCTTAAGTATATATGTACCTTACTCATTTTGAATCGTAACAAGTTTTTGTGCTGCCCAAGAGTTTGGTAAATTTGTGATTTTATTTTATTTTTTTTTTTTTAGTTACTCAAACTGGAAGCATCATTTAGAGATGATCTGCTTTTGATATTATTGTCATTTCTGTATTTTCTTCTCCATTCTTTAGGTGTTCCAGACTTTGTTGAAAAATTACATCAAGCAGCAAAAAATCTTCATAAAAGCAACAACTCCAACAAAAACCTCAGCTTCATACAAGGAGTTCATTCCTCAGAATCTAATCAATACAGTCGCATCTCAAGTTATTACTGAGAAGAAAAAAAATTAAATTCTCTGCTGCTGCTTTTTTTTTTCTCTCTAGGTGGGTTTTGCTACCTACAATGCCAGACTATATAAATCATAGTGAAACAATTTGCAGTATAGTCTTGTATTTTTTATTACAAATGAATCATTTATATGGATTGCCAAATTATTGGTGATGTATGAATGTATTATTTTTTTCTTAAGTTAGTATGAATGTGAAACTAAATAAATTGACTTATTTGTCACTTTTTAATTAATTGTTCTGCTCATTCATTTAGACATAAGCTTTATCTACTGTTTAAATGTGTAGAGGTTTGGCCATAATTTTTCTATCACAAAAGATAAAACTGCTGAGCTTGATAGTTTTTAGCCATAAATAATGTATTTTCTATTTACCAATCTTAGTAAATAAACAAACCAGACTTTTTTTTCTGTAACTATATATTTATTATGGTTAATTTTATAAAATGAATATACACATTGTAATTTTGGAATTTTAAAAGTTTAATATTATTCACAAGTAGATTAAAACATTTTAATACCAAATATATTAAAAATTGCTAGTTAGATTCAATATTTAAGAACTTTGAAAGCATATCATGAGTATATAACCAGAGAGTAAATATTAATTTCTATTTTTTAATTATCAGAAATTTATGAAGCATAATAGGATTGTCAAAAATTTAGTGAAACTAAGAGACATGAACCTGTGGAATTAGTAATTAAACAAAAACTTAGAAACCAACATGGCCTGCACGTGACATGGAGGTAAAAATAATTTAAATTTCAGTCACTTAAAAAATTAATGTGAATGCTGAATTACAAGGGCTACCTACCACAGAGCAACTTTAATTTCATGTTTCAAGTGATTTGTCTATATACATGATCATTTTTGTTACTTGACATGTTATCTTTAGTGGAAACCCATTTTTGAATAGATGTCCCGTTTTTAAAGTGTATATTACATTTACTAGCTTGCGCACTTGAGAACTGAAAGAAAATGCACTCCCTAACAAGGTTTCAAACCTGTATCCCACTTTGTAGGAGAAACCAATTTCTCTTCCTGCTGGAGAGAGCACATTTAAAGGTGGGTAGATGTAATACACTGTTTAAGAAATGGTGCATCTACTTGAACATAGGTATCCACTAAAAATAACATCAATAAAGTAATAGAAATTTTGAATTAAAAATAAATTCATGAATTTTTCATAAATTGCTTCTTTTTTTTTTACATTTAAAATACATAATGTTGCAGATAAACAAAGACTAATGTTAAATTTGTAATTAATATTAGTATTAAGACACAGTTTAGGAAGTACACTTCTTTAATATGTACTTAAGTACATTTTTGAATCTGTTAACATGAGTTTATAGACATGCTACTCAAATTTTGACTCGGTTTGAAAGAAATTAAAATTCCAAATTTGACAATTAGATTTATTGCAGCAATAAAAAAACATATTAAAAGAACCTTCATAAAAAAAAAAAAAAAATTACCATAAATTGCTAATCCCAAAATGGTTGTAAATATTGGCTGGAAAAGGAAAGGTGGGCAATTTACGTATAGTACATAATGTATGAAGTTCAACAATAGCTGAAAATTTGAGCACACTGTTGGTTTTTAATCAGTCTTATGACACCGTGATTGGTGTCAAAGGTTGACTGACAATCTACTTTTTTTATTTTTAAAGAAAAATATTTTCATGTTAAAACAATGCAATACTATAAATTATCTGGTTGTGTTACTTATGGACTAGAGTGTGAATGGTGAGATTGAGCTACAGTCTTAGGACTGTGTAACAAGTGATAATTTTGATGAAGTGACAGAGCAGAGCTTAAAAATGAGTGACAGAGTGAGCTTAATAGATTAAGTTTGTTTTGATCAGGAATATAACACCCTTTCAGATAGAATTGACAATGACATCTGTGATAATCAGGTCAAATGAGGATGAGATTTTGGAAGATGTAAAATGTTCCACTGAAGGTGGATATGGGTGATACAAGACAACCATTTTTTGGTTGGTTTGCTAGTGAGAGAGTTGCTGAGATGGAACTTCTTGTCTCCTCTCCGATAATTACGACACAGAATTGATTAGACCACCAAAATCATATTGGCTTATTGGAGATCCCCTCTCTTCTTGGAGATCATTCCTCTCCTTCAAGACTATTAGTCAAGCATCATTATTGACAGTGCAATTGTGGTTTTTACTTGTTAATGAGTGTTGTTGAAGTTGATTAAATTTCAAGCATAACCAGCACAGAGAGTTATTCAAACTTGATCTTTGACAGTTCTTCACCGATATTCCTGCATATAGTGAAACAACATGGGGGTGCAGAGCGAGCTCACTGGAGACAGACCAAAGTAAGAGTATCATTCAGCAAAGCACATTGGAATAGGGTTATATTATAGCCTGGACATGTTCCCAGTGCTGAGTAAAACTAATTTTGATTTTCATCTGAAGGTTTTGAGAATCTGTATACATTAAGTAGGCATCTTCATGAAATCGTTTATTAAAAAAAAAAAAAAAAAAAAAAAAAGCGTGGCAAAAATGGCCTTAAACTTGATGAAAACAAAATTTTATAGTCTAAATGTTTGTTGTTAGTAAGAGGAAAGACGAAAGTATTTTTTTTTTTTTTTTTTTTTAGTAGAGCATTCCTTCTTAATTGAAAAAAAATTTTGCGTCAGTGTCATTACTAAATGACATTGCAAATTTTATCGCCATTTTTTGCATTGACAGATATTAATTTGGAATGTTTTGGAGGAAAAGTCATTTTAATGAAACTTTCAGGATTTATTCACAAATGATTGAAATTGTTTTAAATGTTTATTATTTTGAAAGTCATGGTAAACTTTTTTTTTTTTACATCTGTTAACCATCCCACTAACTAATTTTATGAAAACTCTAGAAATTCAGTGCCTTTTTTTTTTTTTTTAGTGAATATATTTAAAATCAGAAGTCTTTGAAGAATTAAATTTTTTTTAATTTTTTTTTTTTTTTTTTTTTTGTAAAATCAAATGAATATTTACCAAAATTCAGCTCTGAATTGTAACAAAAAAACACTCAATAAAACAAAGATATTATTTAATTTTGAAAGCTTTTAATTGCTTTCAAAAATATTGACTGAAGGCAAAAGTTGGGAGGGGGATGTGAAAAAGTAAATTTTATACAATTTTTTTTTTTTTTTTTTTTTTTACATTGTCAAATATTTTTATTTGGTGAAAAAAAACCATTATTTTAGGCAATGGTGTTATTAAGTAGATATATCTTTAGAGATCATAAATTATACAGTTTTATTACAACCTGCAAATGACCAGTATGTACAAATAGAATTTAACATTATTCTTGTGTCTATAAAAACGGTTTATTTCAAATATACAGATGACCTCAGGAAGTGTGAAAACATCATGTGGTTTAAGATTTGTTCCCTCTGACGGCCACATATAACTGTGTGAAGAAGTTCATCTGATCTGTTTGCGTTTTGTATAAGCAAAATACTTTGGTGTATTCCAGACAAAAAATATTGATTAGAAGAGAGTTGTATTATTTTTCCTCCTTCAGATAAAAATTGATCATGTCAGTCATTTTTTTTTTTTTTTTTTTTTAGACAACATATTTTTCCATTTAAAAAAAAATCTTGCAAAAATAAAATATATATTTCTGAAATATTATTTGAGGAAAATTAGCAAATTTAAAGTTAATCCGATTTGGAACAA
The DNA here is from genome assembly GCA_963932145.1 of Acanthosepion lycidas. NCBI lineage: Eukaryota > Metazoa > Mollusca > Cephalopoda > Sepiida > Sepiidae > Acanthosepion > Acanthosepion lycidas. The sequence continues at coordinate 16,124 of CAWVQA010000686.1, read as the reverse complement.
ATATTAATTATAGCGTAACATGTATACAATCATTTCCTAACCACAGGGTATTGTTTCTCTGATGTGCTAATCAATTTATTGACAGCGGATTAACTACTGAATGTGATCACAGATATATATGGAATAGCAAATGACAATCTTTATTAGGGTTTTGTTTTTTTTCCTTAAGGGGGCGATAACCTTTAAAACACATGACCTTTTAATAACAACATTATAGGTTTGGACATCCATAGTTTGAAATTATGCATGTATGTTACATATAAAAACAAATCAAAATTCTTTTAAAAGTAGTCGGGGTCTTCAGATTGTAATAAGCCTTAAAATATATGATTAGTAAATATAGTTTCACATAATTTTTAGGGAATATTTTTATTTTAAAGTTGAACTTTATAAGATGTAAAAACTTGTAGTTTAGTCTGTATTGCTACGTCTCCTGTACAAATCAAAATACTGCTGGTTCAATTCACTGTCCTTGCTTTCTAAACACGTCACAACATATGTCCATCTTTCCTTCTCACTGCTTCAGCCCTCTTTTATCAGGCCAACACTGTGGTCGACCAACCAATCAGCATTCTTTGCTTTTATTCTCAGTTATCCAGGCAAATAGCCTCCTCCAGTTCAACCAATCAGCACACGACTTACTATTGGTGTAAGCATGCCAAACTGTACAAAAACCCTTATTACCGTACATAGAGTAATGCCATTTTCATGGGGGCAAACTTGCCGATGTCATGTGCCGCCCATTAAGGTAAGACCCTTATTTTCCTATACACTAGATGCAAGCCTCTCTGGCTTGCTTGCTTCTACAGGGTTGTTCACCACACTTCTCACTGATCTCATGATCACAAAACATACAGTTGCGAGCAGGTCGCTTTTGCCGGGTACTTCGCCGAGGAGGTGGAGCAACACGAGCTTCATCTTCAGATGAACTGTCATCAGGGGTGCTAGCAGGATATACCACATTAGTAGTTTGGCTGCTAACAGTTGGGGTGTCATCCTCTACGTTTGTGTCATTTTCAACAGACTCAGTATCAAGAGAGTGATCAGTTTCTTCTAATGGGGTTGATCTCAAATTTACTAACTGCTCATTCTCTTCAGAATCGCTGTCCTGTGTAGCCGTCAGGACCGATCCCAGGAAGGGTCGCAAGTCCTTCACATGACACGGAACTCCATCAATTATGCACTGACTGTGGACTATTAACCTGAGTCACGTGACCCATTCGAAATTTAGTCGTGCATCTCCCACTTTATATGCTCCTTGAGTATTCTGAGGTTCAGGTTCAATGGGGGACATAGCCTCAATGCCCCATATACAGGTATGGTACCTATAAAGTGCATCAGCTGGTGCAGTAGCAGTGTAACGTTATACCAGTAGACTGCCTCCAGGAGAGAGCACTGATTTCTAGCTGCAATGGTTTTGATGCTTCGGTGACTTCTTTCTACTATACCATCCCCAGCAGGTGCATAGGCACATCGGAACTGCAAACGTACACCCCAATTATTCAAAAAATTCTTCAAATGATTGCACATGAATGCTGTGTCATTGTTGGTCAATATCTTGAGTGGCGGACCCCGTTTGTAAAAAAAATTGCCTCTAACTGACGAACTACATTAGTTGAATCTTGTTGATGTAGTTGTTGCCATATCACGAACCGAGAGGGTCCACAATCAATAATTGTCAGAAAGTGCTTACCACCATGGTGGGTGATGTCCATTGCTAACCTACTCCAGTTGTCCCTCACGTTCAGTTTTCCTTTTTGCCAATACACCGGAGCCGGGTCAATGGTTTGGCACACTTCACATTCCTTGACAACCACTTTTACAACTTCTGACGATACTGAAGGGTCTCATCAACCTAACAAAGTACAAGGTCCTTTTCCAGTGGATATTAGCCACTTAATGTGCATCCAACTTGGTCTTTGCAGTGGCGCATACTGACTGCACTGTCTCCGTTCCCTCCTTGTGTAGGTTTAACCACCTCTTTGGCACCCTGGTCAGCCGGTCTGCCAGATTCATGTTGGATTTGACCAGTGTTATGTCCACCGTCAAGCCATATTCAGCTACAAGCTTGCAAAGTGTGTTCAACCATCTCCACACTAGCATTTCCCCAGGCACCTTCGTATTTATTCGAGCCTTGCCAGTTAAGGTGTTCAAAATCCACTGACGAATGCGTGCTGAATCAGTAAAAAGATGTACTGTCGCCACCTGCCATTGAAGAGCCAAATTGACACCCTTTATCATTGCGTCTAACTCAGCCAAATTGACATGCTTAGCATCTCCAGTCTGGCGCAACCACAACACATCCTCAATGACATTTCCATTTACCTCTAATATGACACCTGTGGCTACAGAATTCGCATCTACCCACACATTCATCTTGCAGCCACTCACACACCAGTCTCCTCCTACTGGATCGGCCTCATGTATTCTGGTTATTATATCGGTGAGCAGGCAATTAATAGAGGCATCCAAAACCTTGTCATCCTATCCTGTGGTTAGGGTGCTTGCTTGTTTCACAAACACTGGCCACTCGTAGCCAACCGCAAATGGGAAAATGGCCCACAAGTTTTCCACATAAGGAGAATACACGCTGGCAAGTTATCCTCACAGGAATATCGGGAATCTCTCCACCTTGCCTCCATCAGAGGGAGTACCATTATCACTCCAGACCTGTAAGCCCAGCACCTTAGTTTCGTCTTCTAATCTTGTCTGTTCCTTGCATACTAGTCTGTACTTGGACAGGAGGTCTCTCACACGTGCAACAGGAATCAGACTTTCGCTGACATAAATGTCATCAATATATGCCGATGTGGCATTTACAATGGCTTCGTCTTGTGACAATACTGCATCAATTATGGCTTTCATAATGAGAGATGCCACATTTAAACCGAAACCCAGTCACTATGACAGTTTGATAGGGCCACAGCGCCTTCTCAACATGTATCTGCAGATAGGCCCTCCGCAAGACCAATAAGGATACATCAGCCTCCAGTCATCGCCATTCTCAAAACTTATGTGCAGAAACCTCTGAGTTAGCAGTATATGGTTCCACAAAACCATTCAACTCATGGTAATCCAGTACTGGAGAGACCTTCTGCTTGCTCTCTTTTATCACTATCAGGGTTATAGGCGGTTGTCCACTTCCATGAGGCTGTCCATACTTTGTTATGACGGTCGAACTCTACACTAAAATCAGGTTCAATGATGGAAATAGCAGCACATTGGGGCTTACTTTCTTCAGAAAATTGAACTTCTCCTGAGGGATTGATGTGAACCCATCCTGATTCTCTAATTGTGTCAATCCCAAGAAGATTGAACCCAAGTAGTGGTCCGTCCACAATTAGAGCATCAATATACACAGGTTGAGCATGACTAACATTAGGACTTCCGTCTTCATTGGTCGCCAATTGTAACATGTGCATTTGCTCACCAACGTCTGTAAGCAACCAGAATCAACCAGGGCTGTGCACTTCTTTGTCTACGGCCACCTCAATGATAGGTAGCGCCATGTTCTTTAGTCGCTTGGGGAGAAGACCGGCGCTGACGTCTGTTCCCCAGATCCGTTTCCCTGGCACTCTGAGGATATGTGCCCGACCTTGTAGCACCGAAAACACTGTATCTCGCGACGGGATCTTTGGGTCCAGGTAGCTGTCTTCTCCAAGTATCCTTGCCTGCAATCCTTTGCCAGGTGGTTGGGACCAAAACACTTAAAGCACACAATGCTGCCCATCCGTGTGGTAACGTCAGTATTCATCTGTTGAGCTGCTGCGGCAACTGACTCATCTGGCTCTTTGCTATCGGTTATAACAGCCCAAGCGGGAGTCAGGATCTGGTCCGTCATAGTGTCCATTATGGATGATGCACGGAGAAGTTGCTTGACTTGTTGCAGCAGTCCAGAAGCAAAGGCGCACATCATCCAGGCAGTTGGCCGCCAACCAACAAAGCTAGCTGTTTCAACTCTGCTAAAAATTTGTCTACGGTTTCTCCTGGCAGAAATCGTAGTGACACAAACTGATCATATGCAATAAATGAATTCACCGCATATGCAGTTATAAGGGCTTGTTTAATCTGCTCTGCATCTGACCTCTGCTCCTTTTTCAGCTGCTGATATACAGAGAGAGCTCTGGCTCGCAAGCGCAGTGGCAATACCTGCTCGACTTTCTTCATCTCGCAGAGTTTACAAACCAACTCCACATTTTCAATCCATTCTAAAATTGGCAGATCGGTAGCAGCTCCACTGAATTCAGGTATCAGCCTAATCTCAAAACTTCTATCTGCCCTGATTTGGAGAAAGGCTGAAATAGCTTGTAGTTTAAATTAGTCTGTATTGCTACGGCATCACTTGTACAAATCAGGATACCACTGGTTCAATTCACTGTCCTTGCTTTTTGAACACGTCACAACGTATATCCATCTTTCCTTCTCACTGATTCAGCCGAACACTGCGGTTGACCAACCAATCAGCGTTTTTCACTTTTATTCTCAGTTACCCAGGCAAATAGCCTCCTCTAATTCAACCAATCAGCACTTGCTATTGGTGGAAGCATGCCAAACTGTACAAAAAACCTCATTACCGCACATACTGCTAGATGGGAGAGTAATGCTATTTTTGCCAGATTGTCATTAGTTTGACCTTGGTTTAGAGGAAATGGCATCACACGCCTTCTACCATTGTCCTCAGGTGCGCCCTTTCTGAAATTATGTCAGAGAGTTGATGGCTTGTATTGCTCCCGATCAGCTTGTGTCCATCGATCTCACATACGTGTGTGACCCCCGTTCTCCGGGGTAAAACGGATGGTGTTTTTCACGGTGCTAGCGGTGGCTAGAATGGCAGTGTGGATGTTGCAAAAGGAGGGAATCTTGCAAAATGAACGTTATTCGTATCAGGATCTGATTGTTTTCTTTAAGCATCAGCTTATGGTGAAAATCAGATCTGATCAAAAGCGCTTGATTTCGACTGATTTCAGTGAAAGGTGACTGAGGCGAGTCTGGTTTGTGAGGATGGGGTTAGCCTTGATTTTCTTCTTTTTTTTAAGTTCCCTTAGCGCAATGGGGCATTTTTCTGTTGATCACCTCCCCCATTAAGTTAGATACTGTTTTGTATTCCTAGTTAATGTGAATAAGTGTTGTTCCTGGCCTTTTCTTCTGTTGATTTATGTCGATATCCCCCCCCCCGCCATCTCTGCTGAGTCAGCCTTTGATTTTCCCATTCCATCATTTATTTTTTCTCTCCCCATTCCAGTAGTGAGTGTGCTTCTTGAATCTATCTATTGATAGAATACAGTAGCCACTCTTGATTGTTTTATATTTGGTTGAGTTTTTGTTTGTGTTCACCCCCCACCCCCCAATATTTCATGGGATTTTTAATTATATAATTTTTACACCATGGGGTGTTTTTGTAGGACCCTTGTGAATATGTGGTGTGTGTAGGATTGTGAGGTGATGGATGAGTTTTTGTGGTGAATGTGTAATTGTAATGGATGAATGGGTCATGATTATAGTTAACTAGGAATAGGATAGCTAGAGAAAGACGAGCCTCTCCTCATTTCCCCTTCGGCCTTGTGCAAAAATTTTGTAATTTTACAAAATATAGAATAATGCCATTTTCACAGAGCAAACTTGCCGATGTCATGTGCCGCCCGTTAAGGTAAGACCTTTATTTTCCTATGCACCAGATGCAAGCCACTCTGGCTCGCTTGCTTCTATGGGGATGTTCACCACAAAACTATAAATTATTCAATTTTAAATTGTAAAAAAATAATAATCAAATCTAAGAATTAATTTTTCATTGAAAAAGTTTTTCTTTCTTTAGACAATATTATATATTATTCATAAAAGCAATTAAAAGCTTCTCTAATTAAATAATGTCTCAATTTTTTTTTTTAATTTTTTTGATTTAGAACAAATTTTGGCAAGACCAGGTCTGATTTTACAAATTAGAATCGGTGATTTAAATTATTCAAAAAAATTCTGCTTTTAACTAATATAGTTACTACAAATTTATCTCAAATTTCTGAAGCTTTCATAAAATTAAGTAAAGGGGAGAAATACACGTTAAAAAAAAAAAAAAATTTACCAAGATTTTCTAATAAAAAGAAAAATTCTAAAAATAATTTCAGCCATTTGTGAATAAGTTGTGAAAGTTTCATTAAACTCAGAATTATTTGATTTTTTTCAAGAATTTCCAAATTCATGTCACCACAAAAAATTGCTATGCTAAAAAATTAGTACAATCACCGACACAAGAACAAGTTTTTTTTTAAATAAAGATTCTGAATATTCTAAAAAAGTAATAAAAAAAAATAAAATTAAATAAAATAAATAAAAAAATACTTTGATCCTTTCTCTTAACTATTTTAAAATAAATGAGATAAAATAACCAAAAATTTCATAAATGTACCTTATGAAATTTTATCTCACTCAGCAGTTATTTTAATTTTTTTTTTTTTTTTTTTTGTAGCATTTTTAATTTTTCCAGGAAGTATCAACAAACTTAAGGTGAAAGCTAAAGTACTTAAAAAAAAAAAGAAAAAAATAGGTTGGTGCAAAAATAATGACGTAATGTCTTGTTTCTTGACGTATTTTTTAACGTCAAAAAATGACATTATTACGTCATTATTTTTGCACCACCCTAATAGATCACTAAAAGTTCTTACTTTAAAAATTATACGGTAAATAATATTTTCTAGTTTTAAGAGAACCACATTATGTCCCTTGTCTTTCTGTACAATAACTTCCCCTCATGTTAGGTGTCAATACATGTTTTCTCTTATTTTTGTTTACATTTTTTACTACAAAGAAAGTAATGTTTGTTTCAAAATATATTAAATAAACTTTAAATTTTCTTCAAATAAATTTTGAAAAAGGCATATTTTTGCAAGACTTTTAAATGGAGAATTTGACTTCCATTTACAAAATCCTAAAAATGGCTGACATATCAATTTTTAGTAATTTTGCTGACTCAAAAAAAAAAAAAAAAAAAAAAAATTTTAACTAAAATTTCAGACATGTTAGGGATTAAAAAGAAAAATCAAAAAATACTTTCGTCTTAATAATAACAAACATTTAGATGATAAAAATTTTTTCATCAAGTTTAGGACCATTCTTATGCTATGCTATGCTCTTTATTTATATAAAAGCTTGGGATTGTACATTTTTGTTTTAGTCTGTGTACATTTATTTCTCCTTGATTTTTGCTCTGATGAGGACTGATAAACAGGTTTAGCTATTTTTAATCATACTTCAATAATTTTTTTTTTATGAATGTTCTTTTAATGCAATAATAAAATTTTGTATCCCTACAAAATATAGCAGCTCAGTGGATGTTACTGAAAATATACATTTGTTTTAAATTTCGTATGCCACTTCAAGAAACAGCTTTAAATTGTTATGTTTCTCTTTACTATGACCATATATTGTAAGAGAAAGAATACAAAATAATTCAGTAACTCATACCTAGTTTGCATGAAAACCTTGAACATAGATTATTACCAAGTGACATTCAGGGTTCCCACGGACCTATGTAAAACCCATTCAAGGACTTATTCAGGACTGTTAGGAAGTTTCGAGGAATAAATTGGCATGTATGAACACACATGCACAAAAAGTGAAAGGTCATCAATTAATAGTTTAACAAACGAGATGTTCCAAGAAAAGCTACAGCTGGTTCCAATAATTCATATCACATGGATCAGTTGAAAGCAATGAAGAAATCAGTGTTGAAGGCTAAAATGCAGACCTGGTTATGTTACAAATTTTGTGCAGCATTTTACACTTGGAAATTTTGAATGACACACTTTAATTCTTACTGTTACACATTTCAGTTACCTAGACACAACTCATGGTTTATGAATGTGTCACAAAAATTCTTGACCACTGCTGCACATTTCCTATCAAGTTAAGTATAATGACTTTAATGAACATTAACTGCAAATAGAAATTTTCACAAAAAGACTACACATATAGCAAAGAACACAATGTTAACATTTTTTTTTCAGGTCATCTATTTTAGCATTCAGCTGCTCTTCTAATTTGGAGATCTTTATGGATTTGCCCATTGCAGGCATTTGACTGTGATATTGTGTGAAATTCTGAGTCTGCTCAGCTTTCTCTGCATCCCTGTCAGCTGACTTGAGCAAATCTTGTGCACAATTTTCAAGCTTGTTTTTGGTCTTCAATTTCTGTTTTTGTCCTGCCTTTTTTCTTTTCAGCATCATTTATGTTCTGGTATTGGAAGCACTGCAGGGAAGAGCCTTACTCATGGGAACATTCCTAGCATCTCCAATTGTGGCCAAATAGTCCATAATCATGCATTGTGCAACCAATCTGCCATTTCATATTGTCAGTGGAAATTTCCTTATTGACTGACAAACCTCTCTCCACTGAGGCCAGTCCATGAGAGGGTACCAATAATCTGCAAACAACTTTCCACAGTTTGACATTTTTTGTTTGACTTTTCTTTCTTTAGCTACATAGTATCCATTTTTGAAAGCAATATTTCCAGCAGAACTCCTCTTTGCTCTTTCTACTGACTTGTTTTCTGTCCATCATGTGGTGATGAACATTGCATGCAAAATTGCAACAGATCTTTTGGCACATTTCCTTTTTTGGGTAGGGCTATGCAAAATCTATCTGCCAGAAATCTGCACAATCTTTGCAGCATCTTTATGTAGTTTGGGATTTGACAAAATTCTTACAAATTCATTCAGTTTGGAAAATGTAATTTATCTTTTTAGTGTGCTCTTCCTTTACAAATCCTAAGTTTCATGATCATGTTAAAAAAATCATCTGCAATAAAAATGAAATGAAGCATTTAGTGCTTAAAATTGTTTCAGATAAAATATCAATGTCTTTCAACTGACTGGAAATAAAATGTCATTCATGTTTGACAGCACCACAAAGGAGGACTTGGTCTGGGGATATTTTTGTTTCAAATTTGATGGCATCTGGTCAAATGTCTAGGAGCCATTCACATTTTTGTACATTTTCTAGCCATCTACAGCAGAAATACAAAAGGAAAAGGGTTGCCTCACTGAAATCTTGATAGAACACCAGGCAATATAAAAGCCAAGTTTTTTTTTTTTTTTTTTTTTTTAAACTTACAACAAACGCTCGAGATATAGGTCATTATTAGTCTGCAAACTTTAAAAATAACATTTTTTTTCAAAGACGCATTTTCTAACCTAGGACATGTCAGAGGCACATTTTCTATTGTATTATCTTTCCTGTGTCAAATTTGATTCTTAAACTTGTTAGATTTGGCAACAATTTAGACATGTAGTTTACAAATTGAGATGGACATAAAAGTATGTAATTTTTCATCATGAACTCACCCCCCTGGCTAGAGGTCAAAAGGATTTTTAGTTTTTAAAATGACATGTGAATAACATTTCTTCAGTTCAAATTTTAAAAGCAGATAAACTTTTCAAGATTCTACTAAAATGTATTTTATTACTGTAAAACAATTATTTTGCTTTCATCTACAAATTGTGTGAATTTCTTTGACCAAGATGTTTACTTGTTTCTGAAGCTTTTTATCTTTGCTTTTCCTCTTTTCTTATTGAGCGAGGGCAACAGCTATAAGACATTCCTTCATATTCTTTCTCATTACCTAGACAAGAAAATAAAGAAATGACCATGAGGTCATGAATTCGTTCTAATCAAGGAAACAAACCACCATTTGCAATAATTGCCAAATATTACTGACAAGTATAAAAACATTTTTCTAAAAGGACACTTATTCTGGGATTTGGCATTTTGACTTTCATGAATTGAGAAAAGGGATATGTGGGCAGCCCAATTTTGAAACTTTCCAAGACTTGTAAAATCCTGGACATTACTATTTGAGCGAGTTTCAAGTCTTGGAATCAATGTAAGGACAATCAACCTCTCACAGAACCTGGTAGTTGACATTGCACGAGGAAAGACATCTAATTTGTTGGCAGTTTGAGATTAGTCCACTAATGTGTAGAATTGAAAAAGAAAGTTGGTAAATGGTCTGATATTGGAGTTATTCATGCACTAGTGTTTAACCTGTGTAGATAAATGTTGACTGTAAGCAGAGCGTTGGTATCCAACATCAAAGATAATATTCAAGTTTTATTCTCAAATTGAAACTTTTTTTTTTCCTTCAATTAGAAACTGGTCAAGTGTCCCTTATGCAATTGAAGAGGAAGGAAAAAAAAAAAAATCTCATTCTTTAATCTGATGTTCATTACTTTTCAGGGTTTCCAGTTTCCTCATGAGTCCCCAATATTACAAATGTATCATAATTGATAATAAAGTTAAGTGTTTGGTTCAAATTCTGCAGACAGATTCACTGTATGTTTTTGAATCTATCATATTGCTCAGATCTCATTAACCTCTCCCTTTTGATCAAAATAGTTTCATTGCTTGGAGGTGATTTACCATAAATTTTATAGTACAAAATCTACAACACTGCTCAATCTTCTGTCAGAATTAGTGTGTTATAAACCATCAATTATTTCACTAAAATCTATTTGTGACTTACAATATAATGGAAACAGTCAACTTAATGAGGAGATAGCTTCTCTCATCTGTGCTCCAAGATTTCAAAGAAAACTTTTTAAAAGTAATTAATGATCAAATATTTAATATTGGTTTGATTAAATCTGACCTTGTATTTTTGTTTTATATTGTGTTTATCTGAAATATTACAGCACTAGAAATTGTTGATATTTGTACTACAGTAGCCTCCTACTGTAGTACAAATGTTTGTTGTGACTAAGTTTTCAACAATGGCGCAATAAAATTATTCAATAAGATGTATAAATTATTTCAACAATAAAGTATTTAACCAGTTTTCATTGTTGAATAAGAGTATCTGGGGAGAAAATAGAAAATAATCAATTTGGAAAAATTTAATCTCCAAACTTTCACTGTAAATAAATAATCTAACAACTACAATATTTTGTTATTAAAATTCTAAATATAGCTTTTAAAAACAAATGTTGAGAGAGTAATAATGATAATAATAGCCGTGTCAAGAGAAAAAAATTCTTTTGAAACACTTTTTTTTTTTTTTTTTTTACAAGCCCAAAAGTTTGTAAAAAAATACACTGACCCTTAATTATAAATCAGAGAAGAAAAAAAAAAAATAACAAGCAAGGTTTATCTAAAAGTTTCTAATTTTCAATTCAGTTGCAGCATTAGGACAAGTTTGTAGTAAGAGCACCTCACCGTCCTCAAAAAAAAAAAAAAAAAAAAAAAAAAAAAAAAAAAAAAAAGTGAAAATAAGACTCCAATGTTTTATCTCCTAGACATACAGAGTTAAAATAAAAAGAAATTGAAATGTTTCTCTTTTATTTAGTAAAGGAGGTGCTGGGAGAGATTTAATGAGAAATTATTCAACTATATAAAAACATAGAAAAAGTTAATGTATTTGGGGTTGGTTACAAATAGGGATGACATGGTTAAGTATAACTGTTCAGTGACTGTAATGAGAAGATGGGGTGGTCTCCCTTGAAGATTTTTTTTTTTTTTTTTTTCCTTAGGCGCCTACCAAAAAAAAAATAAAAATAAAATAAAAAATAAAATAAGGTTACTATCTGGCTTCACAGACATAAAAAAGAAAACTTTCAGATAAGACATCAGTCCAAATGATCTCCGATTCAAAATCTTACGTAAGAACACACAATTTCGTGTGTGCACATATGCAGAGCTATACTCAGATTAAAACATTTCATAGCAAACTAGTCTCTGAACTATAAAAGATGAGGACAAATGAACACCACCAGTTGGTCAGTTACACACACTTAAACATACAAAGTATGCATTACACTTAATTTAGGCAATTTTTCTTTGCAATTAAGCAATTTATGGCCAGCCCTATAAAAAATAAGGGGGGTGTATTGTAGGTTAAAGCAGAAAGAATTTAACTGGCAGTTTATGTTAATGAGCCAAATTACGTTTTTTTTTGTTTTTTTTTTAACAGTTAGGAAAGCAATTATTCATTGCAGCCACCAAAAAGAGACACATAAGTAACCACATAATGACCAGTCCAGTAGCAAGATGGAGGAAGAACAAGTAGAAGATGGCCAAAGGACTGCTTTTACTGACCACAGGTTGAGAGACGGCAGCCATAGAGTTCAATGGTTGTAAGAAATGTTCTCCTGGTCAGTAGTAAGGGGGCGGTGGCGGCAACAGCAGTAGTAGCAGTAATAAAGTCCTCAATAGGAGATATGAGAGAAGAATGAAGAAGTGTTACAATGTGTCTAAAAATCAGCTTGTAGTTTGGAAGGGGATTAGTGAGAAATAAAAAGATGGTGTTGAGTTGTCATGGATCCTATGCTGGTATGAATGAGAGAAAGCACTCTAATGTTGGGGTGGGGGGATTATTTTTAGTAAGCAGTGGGGATGGGAAAAGGGACTTTTGTGCAGCAGCATTCCTTTTGAGAAGCTTTCTGAAAGAGAAGAAAAGAAAAGATTGATTTCTAGGCTAAACAAAAAATAAAGCTTTAAAAACAAAGCATAATAAAAATGTAATTTTTGCTAAAGTTCATGTTAATTGCTTTTGTTAGAATTTTAAATGATATTACCTCATAAAATGACGTAAAAAAAAAAAAAACTTGAGATTTGCAAATCTGTTTAAAATTAGACTAAAACAATAAAAACTTGCTCAGTATGAACAAGTATTTGTACACATACAAATTTTTAATTTATTGTATTTCCAACAAATGAATAAACATACTTTTCATATAATTATCTGTGCACAGATACATAACTAAATAAGCATAAAAATCAGAAAAAAAAAATTTTTCATTTAATAGAAATAAATCCCATTTATCCATTTTAATGGGTGAAAAAAGAATTTGTACAATGCAAATTTCAGATTTTAAAACTTAAATTGCTTTAATACTCTAGATTATTCAAGTGGAATATTCTAGAAAGTTCCAATAATTTTATCAGTAGCTATTTTTAGTCTAAAAAAATACAAACAGAACATTCTGTAATTGATATTCATGCAAGGTTATCATCATGGCAAGAGGTAAATAATTGACAAATTTGCAAAAGGAACTGATTAAGCTCTGGAAAGAAGGTAAAAGTTAAAGGAAAAATCTCAGACAACCTGAATAATCCAAATTATCATTAGTTCATTAAGGTATAAAAAACCCCACAAAAAACTCAAAACTGTTTAAAACCAAAGAAGAACCACTTCTCCACGGAAGATTTTTTATCAAGATCTTTGAGGAAATTAATGTGTCAAATTAAACAAAATCCATTTGTTACTTGTCAAGAGTTGCAGGGTGATTTGCTTTCATTCGGAATCGGTGTCAATAAACTGACAATAAAGAATGAAATACATAGAAACAATCTAAAGTCATGCTCCCCTCAAAAAACTCCATTGCTATTGAAAAGACACAGTGATGCCAGGTTGAAATTCTTCATGAACATAAGGATAAGAAAAAATCGTATTAGGAAAGAGTATAATAGACAAATGAAACCAAAATTGAGTTGTTTGGATGTATGGAGGAAAGATGGAAATGTCTTCAAACAAAAGAACACAGTTCCAAAAGTGAAATTTGGTGGAGGCAGCGGCATCATGGTTTGGTGATGTTTTTCTGCAAAAGGTACTGGTAACATCAGTAATAGATGGTAGAATGAA
>CAWVQA010000685.1:5000-20000 GCA_963932145.1 Acanthosepion lycidas | reverse complement strand
CATTAGTAAATAAAGATCAGGCTGCATGACCAATAAATATATATAAAAGTCATATTGGGTGTTACATAACAGAACATATTTTTAAGATAATTATACAAGTGATAATGAAAGTTTAGAAACAAAGAAAACTGACTGCTCTAATAAAAAAAAAAAAAAAAAAAGAAAAAAAAAAAAAAAGAAAAAAAGAGATCCTGGCACGCATATACAAACACACACGCATATATATATATATATATATATATATATCAAGGCTTTTAAATTTGAGAACATTCATAAATATTCATAAGGTGGTTGAATGATCATGGAGGACCCAAGGTGTTATAATTCTTGAATATTACTCACTTTTGTCGAACCAGACTTTGAATTATGGCACTTTGTGTCCTCCGCATGATTTTACTGACCTTTCAACCACCTGATGAATATTCATGAAGGCTCTCACATGTAAAATTTCTAAATAAATTCCTGGAGAACATTGACCAATCATGACAAAGAGTCTCATGCATTTTCATGCAATCCTCATATAGTTGGCAACTGTTTTTTGTGAAAATGGGGATTTTTTTTATTCCTATCCAACAAGTTCAAGATGTTACGAGGGTAGCTAATGTTTACATACAACTAGTTGAGGATTATGTGAAAAGACAGGAATCTTTTAGTTATGGTCATCACTAAATTTATGTAGAAATAATAATGTGCCATTAATTATGACATTGAGCTCTTTTTCTTTGATGTGCGTATGTTTTATATATAATTAAATAACTAAGAAAGCGACAACCTTAAGGTTTCATGACTTAAGGTTGTCTCTTAATTATTTAATTAATATTTGCTCTGGTGTTACATTGAGCTCTTTGGATCACATCCTCTTTGGAATTATCCACACGGATTACCAAACCCTTCATTACCTTACTATATATAAAAAACATAAAAAAGGTGCATTTTGACAATAATTCTCTCAAACATGTTTGGTTAAATAATATGAAAAAGTTCTGTTTATAAATTTTTTTTATTTAATTTTTTAAATTTCCAAATTAGGCATTTTGTGTTATGGGTAAATTTGCCAAAGTTCATATTTATTTTCGTTTTCTATTTTTTCCCCGGGTACTTTCAAATGTTGCCACATTGGTTTTTGAGGATTGCTCTGTGTTTATTTATGCAACTGTTATTTTTTTTTTTTTTTTTTTTTTTTTTTTAATTCCAGCATTTGCACATTTGATAGAAACAATTTGAAGTCACTCAAGGTGATTTCACATAAACGGGCAAATTAAATTTTTACAAGATTTAAAAAAAAAAAAAAAAAAAAAAAAAATAGTCCCCTATGAAGAAATATACCTAATTTAATGTCAACTGCTTCTATTACAAAAGCCTCAAGAATTTGGAGCTTTTCTTTGCAGTGTGTCATATAAAATAACATGGCAAATTTTAGTAGAACACCATGCAAAGAAATACTTCAAATTCTGGAGGCTGTTATAATAGAAGAGAAGTAGCCAAAATTAAATTAGGTATATTTCTCCATAGGGGACAGTATGTTATTGAAGGGTGTTTAAAACAAAAACAACAAAAACACAAAATTTTCAGTTTGACCATTTATATGTTGTCACCTTGAGTGACTTGAAATTGGTCCCATCAAAATGTTTTTAAATAACAGTTGCATAAATATATACAAAACAAAATTTGAAAACAAATGTATCAACATTTGAAAGTACTTGGGAAGAAAATAACAAAATAAAAATGAACATGAATTTTGGCAAATTTCCCAATTATATAAAATACCCAATTCAGAAATTTGAAAAAACAAAATAATTGATAGACAAAACTTGCCCATATTATTTAACCAAACATATATATCTGTGTGTGTGTCAAAATATAGTTTTAAGGTACGTTATATTTATGGGTTAAAGTACTTAATATCATGGCTAGAGCATAAGTAAATATAAAAGTGAACATTGACATCAACGCTTAGAGGCAACAGTCCGTTTCAGCTTAAACACAATCACTGAGCCATATGCGTTATGTTTTTGCTTGACTATATATATATATATATATATATATATATATATATATATATATATCAGGTATGTGATGCATTGTGAGTAGTCTATTTTATTATTCTAATGGCTATTGAGTGGAAATAATTGTGGATCCAGATGTGCTTAAGTATGAAACTGTCACCTCTGGGTGTTGACTTCAATGTCCACTTAATATATATACATTTTAAAATTCAATAAAACATTATTCAGAGAAAAAGAAAAAAATGTGAAAAAACTGGTCATTTTTAAAATTATAAAAATAAATACTGAAAATAATGAAAAAAAAAAAGGCAATCTTTTTTATATATTTAAAAAAAAACAAAAAAAACAATTTTAAATGAATACCAATATTTGCTTTAATAGACTAATACCATGCAAATAGTTTGATATGCAGTGAAAAATATGGTACAAGAGGTGAGTGAAGGATTATTATGGAATAATTTCAAAAGACATAGTTGTCTGTTAGTCACCAAGAAAAATAACACTATAGTACAGAGTAAAATATTAAAATCAAAAATTTGTACAAACTTCCTCTTTTGCAAGCAATCAAATCTGTCTATGAAAAAGGCATTTACTTTTAAAAGTTTTCGTTTTGCACTTTTTGGCAGTGTTTAACCTTTGTGCCCACAAAAAAAACCCCCAAAAAAAAACAAAAAAAAAAAAAAACGTTTTTTTCTATTGATAGAAACTTTAAACTACCAACACTGCCTTGGAAATATTTATTTACAAGATTCTAAAAATATGTGAACCAGGTTAAAAGCAATATTTTTTTTTATTTTTTTTTTTATTTACCATTTCAAAAATGTATAAACCTACAAAATCTTCAGCAAATTGTGTTCTTTGGAATGGTTGGCAGAACACTGGCAAATTGCCAAACAATTCAAACTTTATAAAATGGTAAATAATAAGGATTTCTTTATAGTTGGTTCACATATTTTTTATGATTTTGTAAATTTTTACAAATTTATGAATTAAAAATGTTTTCATATTTTTTCTTTATAAATTGGTCAATGATAAACATTGCATTTTATTGTATTAGTTTGTTTGCATTTTGACGTAATGGAATAACCTGTCATCCCCATGAGTGACTACACTATAGGTAGTAACTGCCTATAAGTATCTGTAAGTCAACGGACTACAGAGACTAGCTGGGATCTGTTGAGTACAACACTTACACGAGAACTACTGACTTTCTAATAGTAGCACTCACTACTGGATTGACTTGTGATGACCTTGTGCATAACTGTACCTTTATTCTTATTGTACTGTTTTTTACAATAAACCTTTACTTATTTTATCCACCTTGTTTTTTCAAGTATCTATTCCAATTAGCACGGAATATAACACATTTTTAGAATGTTGTAAATATAAAATTATTTTTGTAAATAAACAATCCAATACTTAAACAGTGTTTAATATTTTTGTTGTAAATTTTCAAAGAACAAAGGAAATGTACAAATTCCCCTTCATAAGTTTTGGTTTTAATTAAAATTCTAATCATTGCTTTTTAAAATAATAAACATTACCGAGGAAGTGAAGGTAGTACAAAATAATAACAGTGTCAAAGGAGAAACTGTCCTTTTGACATACCATTTTATTGCAGGCACGAAGGTTAAACTTTGCCCATCATTTTTTTTTTAAATGCTCTGACTTGTATATAAAGTAGACGAGGCCCAAGAGAATAAAGATAAATAAATAAATATAGTAAGTACAAAATCTGAACAATTGTTTACACAGAATACTCAACATAAGAATGTGCACTGTCAATTTGTTTTGGGTCTCGTAGGCCTCCAATGGAATTTTTTCTTTTTTTTAAAAAAAAAAGAAAAAAAAAAAAAAAAAAAGCAGAACAAGGGTGGAAGGATTGAACAAATTTTGTAGTATTTGTTGTGGAATGTGAATCATTTAATGTTTTAAAATTCAGAATATGGAGAGATGGGAACAATATATAAACTAGAAAGTGTTCTTGGCAGAAACAAAAGAAATAGAATAGAGAAAGAGAGAAAAAAGAAAAAAAAGAGAAAAAAAAAAAGAGAAAAAAAAAAGAGAAAAAAAAAAAAAGAAAAAAAAAGAAAAAGGAAAAAAAAAAGGAAAAAAAAAAGGAAAAAAAAAAGGAAAAAAGGAAAAGAAAAAGAAAAAAGGAAAAAAAAAAGAAAAAAGGAAAAAAAAAAGAAAAAAGGAAAAAAAAAAGAAAAAAGGAAAAAAAAAAAAGAAAAAAGGATAAAAAAAGGAAAAAAAAAAGAAAAAAGGAAAAAAAAAGAAAAAGAAAGAGAAAGAAACAAAAAAGAGAAAAAGAAAGAAAAAAGAAAGAGGGTTTCTGAAAAGTTCTTGGGCCAAGCCATTTGCATAAGTCTGACCAAAGAGAAGTTCTTGCCAAAAAACTTTTCGGTATAAATAAAAACACACACACTACAGTTCAAAAATTTGAGGCCACCCCTGGTAACTTTTTAAATTAGCCCCAGAAGTAGTTGTTTTGTACTTTAAGAGAAAATTATTATACATGATTAAAAAAGTGAGACATGATTTTTTTTTTTATGATGACAAAAAGAACAAAAGTATTTTATGATTAAATTTTGCTCTCATCAAAATATCCTCCTTTAGCCCTGATTACTGCAGCACAAATTTTTGGCATTCATTGCAAAATTTTCTCAAAGTATAAGTTTGATAATTGGCTGTATTCTTTTTTCAATGACTCTAAGAACTCTTTCATTTTTATTATTTTTATTTTTTTTATTCACTCTTCTGTCTAGTTCCTCCCATGCTAATTCTGTGGGTGGTTTCAAACTTTTGAACTGTAGTGTATATTATGTACACGCTAAGAGAATTGAACAATAGCTTTTGGTTCTCATATCAGGTTTTTAGAGATCTATTAAAAAATTGCACAATAAATGAATAAAAATACAAGTATCAGCTGAGAAATTAGTGATGATGATTTTAATATTAATTGACATGGTAAATTTAAACAAATCAAACATGGTTAAGTAATTATAAAATAGAAATTTTAAATTCTATATAAAAAAAATTACAAATGGTCTTCAGACTGTTCAAAGTGTTAATTACAGTGACAAGATTAAAAAAAAAAAAAAAAAAAAAAAAAAAAAACAAAGAAAAAAATTAATAAAAATATATTGATAAAAATTCATTTATATATTCTCCAAAAAAGCTGGAATTATTAACACAAGGTCCCCAAATACTGACCAAGAATTCAAATAATGATGGAAGCAAAATATGTTTTAGCTTTCAATATTCCAGTGACAAAAATTTTAAATTGATCTTTTTTGTCCTCAATGCAGTTAAATATTAAAACTTATCGAAGTTATGAACACAGTTACTTTCCTGATTGTTTCTGTAATACTGCGACAAGTTAAAATATTTTTGTTTCATCACTGAAAATAACTAAGATCTTTCATGACCAATATATTGAAATATTCTAATAATCAGCTTACGTCTCTTAAATTCTGTTTTAAAAAACAAACCGAGTTTTATTGTTTGATAACAATTTTAGTTACTTGACTCTTTACATAATACTAACTGACATTAAAATGTCCAAGAATAATAGTCATGTAAAAAAAAAAAAAATAACATAGAATGAACTGGAAACTACCAGGTTGTAAAAAAGAAAATTAATAATTAAAACAAATCATGATACAAACTAATAGAATACAACCCTAGAATAACCTAAAACCCAGAAAGTGGACACTCCAATGCACCCCATTATATCAGGTATTGGTAACATTCTGGCAAAATCCATAACAAAAATTTTAAACCCTCTCCTTGAAGTATCATGTTAAAAACTATGGCAACCTGGTTGAAAATTTAAGGAGAATAAATATGACCGACAAATTCATGGTTAGTTTAGATGTTAAAACCTTTTACACCAACATTCTAATTAACAAATGCTTAAATCTTTGAAAAAAAAAACAAAAAACAAAAAAAAAACAAAAAAAAAAAAACATTGGACATAATGAAAAATAAGTCTAGGTTCACACACCTCCTCCAGTCTCTGGAACAGGAGTAGAAGTTTATCTCTTGTTTCCTGTTTAGGATTGGGTCTCTGGTTCCTTCTAAATTCTTCAATTCTAATATTGCCACCTAAATTCAGAAACTTTATTTACTATGTATTGATTTATTACCCCACCCCTCGATAGGAGTAGGATAGGTTTGCCTATCATCAAGTTAATACTCCTCCCCTTGTTTCCAGCTTAGTACTGGGTTTCTGGTTCCTTGTAAAGTCATCTCATTCTCTTTCACACCCAGTAGCCGCTTGTGTCTTAGTAGTATTTTCCCCCCTTGCTTAAAAATCATAAAATCTGCCAACTCATCACAAATCAACATGTGTGTGTGTGTGTGTGTGAGAGTGAGTGTGTGTGGTTGGGGAGGAGGGGGGGCATTTTGCACCCACCTCAGCATTTTTTTTTTTTTTTTGCTTTAAATGAACTGAATACAAACTAATTTGCTTTTGATAATTAAGTATTAATATCACTTCTATGCACCAGTCAATTTTATTTTTATGCTTCTCTTATTATTCTCAATAATAGAGGAATGATTTTTCCAAGAGTGGAATATTTATGAGGTGCATAGAACATTCAAATTAATATTCTTAAAAAAAAAAAAAAAAAAAAAAAAAAAAAAAAGAAAAAAAGAGGGGGTTAAGAGAAAAATTTTTTTTTTTTTTTTTAATACATTTAGCGAAATGGAGAATAAGAATAAAATTATTTTGTTTAAAATTTGATAGATTTCTGAGGTGGCAGAGCATTAGTAAATAAAAACAGAGTGGACATAGAAATTAACAATTTCTTAAAGGTGTGAAACTGCTAGTTACCACAAAGTATGGATTCCTATATATATATATATAAGAAAAACCAAAACTGTTGATGGAAACAATGAACAACTTCCAAAACCTAAAACCCTTATCCAGATAAAGTCTCAAACAAAAACTACAATACTGAAAAATTAAAACTGCCTAAAAGCAAACTTACCTACTCAGTAAAATGCTCAAAGCCGAGATAGAGCAAAAAATGCTTAATGTTAATTCCTAAAAAAAAAGGATGGCTCTAGTCATAACCAGAGTTTCCCATTCAGGTAATATTCAAATTGAATGCCATATATATATATATATATATAATATATTACATGTATTTAGGCAGCAGTTTTTAATATGAATTGGATTAAAGATGAGACACAAGCAATTTTTTTTTGCATATTAGAGTGCCTATGTTAATGTCAAATAAAAGTAATTTTTACATACATGCTTGTAATTGATCATTAAGCACCAACATCTCCACAAGCATATGGTAAAAACAATACGTATATGTTGTATAACATTAACAATATGTATATCTTGTATAACATTAACAATATGTATATTGTTAAATAAGATTAACAGTGGAAAAAAAAGTAAAATTAAAACTCCAGATTCTTGAAAGCCTAAAGATACAATGAAAAAAATACAAAACTAAATCAGATTTCTTTCAATGTTGGAACAGCAGTTTGAAACATGTTCACCAAATGGTGATGGGTTTAGCTCAGTGAGAATCGCACCACAATGCCAACTTTAAAAAGGTTTTCCTGCCACTGGTGTTGATAAGGATTGGAAATATAGTTGAAAGTTCTCAATCAAAAATAAGCAAAATATTTCCATTCAATGGACCCAATTATACATTCTTTTGTACATAAGGAAAAAAAAACATTAACTAAGATTCCTCATCTGTTGTCTTGGCAATTTCTGTGGAAAGGACAGTAGTGTACTTTTGAAGTGTTGTATGCATTAAAATTGAATAAAAATAAAAAAAAAATTAAAAGAAATTTTTTTAAAATGACAGAAAAAATTGATGCACACATGTATGCATCCCAGCCTCAGGAAGGATGGGCTCAATCAGACTATCCTGCTTTAAACACACCCATTGTGGCTGCAGTAGCATGTGGTAACCCAGTGACATCTAAAATGGATTGTAAGATACCTACATTCCAACACATGCACACAAGTATATACTGAATATTTCAAGGAACAAACCTCTTGGTGAATATGCTATATTTAAGTGTAACAAAAATTTTATTCCCCTTGAAGAAATATCCAGTTCTTCATAATGGATTGTATCAGACTTATCTTCAAGAAAATTATATATTTTTTTTACAAGTGTTCACACTGTACAAGACCCAAGGGCCACCTCAAAGTAGAGGGTGACTGAAGATGGTTGTTGTGTGAGCAATAAAATTAAAGGGCATAGTTTATATGGATATGTGTGAAAGTCAATGGTTAATGCTAGATTGTAGTGGTCGGGAAAGCATCCTCCAGGGATTCTGTTCCACAAAGCAACAGTTCTTAAGAAGCAGTTATCTGAGTGGAACTTGGTCCTTACTAATGGAATACAAAAGGGATGAAAGTAGTTCACTTCAATCTATACAACGTAGAGTTGCAAGAACTAAGGAATGTAGCTGGTTTGAACATTTTCTATGGAAATAGCGATAGAATAGTGAGAGGCTTGCAATGTTTCACCTGTGGGAAAGTGGTTGCAAGGTGGAAAACAATTCATCACCGACAAGGGCGTGTGGATGATGAATTGTTATAAAACTCCTCTTGGAGAAATATCACACTCTTTATGAAAGAGTGCAATGTGCTCTTAAGCAAAAACAAAATTTATTGAGTCTAACTAAAGAGTAATTAATCCCATTCATATTTTAAAGAAAAAGATATTCAATGAAAGAAAAAATATAATACTCTACTCTTGTCTGCACAATGATTCTAAAACAAATTAAAACATGTTTAATAGATCTATGAGTTTCTGTTAAATTATATTACAACTTCTAAACAACAAATCTAGTCAATTTTGATATACTATATTGCTTGTTAAAGTCTGTAAAATTATTTAAATCTTGTTTGAAGGTAAGAAATGGTATTTATTGGAAAAAAGGCGCATCTAAGAATATTTCCTTAAGTCAGTTTAAGTTATACAGCAGCATATTTTATCTCTTCTTGCTAATAAGGCTGAAAATAGAATTTGAGAAATAATCAAAAAAGCAACTACAAGCCATGGCCATAAAATACTGTTAGTGGACATTATGGAAGCACATAAGAATATTTGAAAGCAGAGTAGTTGTGAAGAGCCAAAATTACTGATTGCTATTCTTAATGAATTGAAAAAAAAAAAAGAAAAAAAAGAAATCCCCCACCACAAAAAAAAATCTAACAAAAAAAAGTATACAAAGATAACACCCCAACCAACCAAAACAACAAACCTAACCAAAGAAAAAAAAATTTTAAAAAAGAAAGGAAAAAAAAACCTAACCAAAGAAAAAAAAAAAATAACTAAAGAAAAAGAAAAAAAAAACTAACCAAAAGAAAGAAAAAACTAACCATAGAAAAAAAAAAAAAAAAAAAAAAACTAACCATAGAAAAAAGAAAAAACTAACCAAAGAAAAAAAAAAAAAACAAGTAAAATAATTCACCAAATCTAAAAAATTAGCAGAAAAAAAATATCCTAATCTAGATAGATCCTAAAAATTAAAATTGATAAAAGGCAAGAAAATATTCATTCCTTTTTTTTTTTTTTTTTTTTTAATACTTCCAGTTGAGGGGAGACTGGGAGGGGGAGGTAATGAGGAGAAGGAAGGCAGGGTACTGGTAAATGGGATAAAGAAAAAAATCTTCAACACTTCTTGCAAACAACATATCTGTGGGTCGTCATCTCATTCATGTCTACTCATCATCATCATAATCACAGCACTGGTCAGCAGTCAAAAAAGCTTCCATCTTTGACAAATCATTATCATTTTCTACATCGTTGTTGTTATAAAATTCAATTTTGAAATCTAAAAGATTGCAATTATGTTTGGTGCATGACATATCCAAAGATTTCTTTACTGTCAGTGGAATATGTGCATGTATCTTTTTGAAAAATTAAACAAGTACAATTGTTATACTGCTGGACTTATGGTAAGAGGGTGGACTCAGAAAGGATCCTTGAAAAAGAATATAGGTGGGGGTTGCAGGGTACAGTAATACTAAAATTTATTTGACACACAAGTTCATACTTCTTAGTATATCTTTTTGTACAATTGTGTGTACATAAAAGTAGGAATGTAAAGTGGGGGAAAAACAAACTAATGTATATATGAACGTGTAAGTACGCGTATGTAACTATATTTGTGCTTTTGCTGTTGTACAGTTTTCAAGTAGCAATACAAGCGTACAGGCAGACCATTTTAAGATGTGAATAAAAACAAAAAGAAAACTTTCCTTTACAAGACACATTTCGTGCACTGTGGGACGTTATCAAGGTAATAGTTGGGATTCTACTACAGCATGTATTTATAAAACAAAAGTAAAAATATTGTTATGGTTTCAAAATTTTTAAATTTAATAACACTAAAATATTCTTATTTTAATTGTGTAAATGTATTTTTAGTAGCAGTGACAGCAGAACTGGACAAAAAAAAAAAAAAAAAAAAAAAATTTATATTTACTTACTTTCATTTATTAGGCATTAATTACATCACTTAGTGCCATCTATAGTTTACCTTTACTTACACAGCCATAAGAATATTTCGGAGTGTTCTTAAATTTAAAAATTTTGCAAAATTAACAATATTTTTTTTTATTTTACTTCGGTTTATAAATACATGTTGCAAAATAAAATCCTTATATTTACCATGTTAAAGTCCCTCAGGAGATGAAACACGTCAGTAAAAAAAAAAAAAAAAAAAAAAATGTTTTCCTTTTGTTGTTATTCATATTGTCTTTTTACAGATATATTTTATTTATATCTGAATTATATATATATTATATATATATATATATATGCACACAAATATGTGAAAAAAAAAAAAAAAAAAAAATTCTTCCTCTTTAATTAATTTTTGTCCAGTTCTTCTGTCACTACTACTAAAAACTGTAACAACATACGAAAGTCATCAACAAATAGTATTTGAAAAATACCAGTCTGCTCTTATTATTTGTTGTACTATTCGGTCCTGTCTTGTATTCAGAAAATTGCCACTACTTCTCAGTTGCAGCTTGGCAGAGTTTAAATTTGGCAGTCCTGCCACACAATACATTCATTCTATGCTTTTATTCTTTGTGTCTCATAATTCAAGTGCCTAAATTACCCATAAAATCATTTAACAAACACTGACACATTTATATGCAAGGCATTCTGGTACTGTCACCTGATGACCATTATCTTCCTTTGTCTAGCTGTACCAACAAGGACCGAATAGTGCCATTTAGTTACATGCAAATCATAACAGTATTATTATAAAGATTATAGCTTTAGTAATAATAATAATAATAATAATAATAATAATAATAATGATCATTGTATTGATAGTCCAGTTTTTAGTTGGTTTGTTGTTGCTCAGTGTGTGTGATTGTAGTCATTGCAATGTCTTCTGAGCTAGCTGACCGCTGATTTGGACATAATGCGGCCCTGAAACCCCCCGTAATATAAAACCTGTGCGAATATTGATAAGTCAACCGAGATTTGCAAGACACCACAGATCCAAAATTGGGCTGGAGCTGCTCGTAGGATGAAGTAGACAGTTTTGAAGATGTCACCCATTGTCCAAAACCCGACCATCTTTTTACTGAAAAAGAAGAAACAAGTCATTAGTTGGATAATATCCAAAGTATCCAATACTACCAATTTATTTATTAATATCAGTTTCATCATAACATCATGGATACAGTTATACTCCTCCATTTGTATGTCTGTTACACCATGCCATTACCTCACGTAAATAATTGACCATTCTGTTTTGACACTGTTTGGTTTAGGTGAGAGAGCTAAGGAGAAAGAGAGCTATGGAGAAAGGAAAGTTATCACAAAGAATATTATATGCAAAGTGTTAACTTAATGATGTTAGTTAAGTCATAAGAATTTGTATTTGTTTTTTTTTATTTGCCAGAGAGGGTATATATCGATCTGGGTGACCTAACTACTAAATAATCTGAGTAAATTCATTTTTAAGAGAAGCTGTAAATGTTTGCGCTTAGCATTTTTCAGAGATTGTATTTTTTTTTTTTTTTTTAAATATGGCTGACTTCGAAGGCTATATAATAAACGAATTCAAATTGAACTTTGCAGAGTTATTTCCCTTACAACCAATGTACGCGCAAGTTGATCAACTCGGTTTTCAATGCTTGTTTGTTTTTTTTGTTATTTTTTTTTTTGTTTTTTTTTTTTTAATATTTCAGAGCTAAAATATTTAAATACTTCCTGGAAAATACTGGCGGAAAAATTAAATATACAAAATTTTACAACAAACAAGAGTAATTTCGTTCATTTTACTTGAGAAAAAACAAAATTTAACCAATTTTCTTTTTTCAGGCAATAAAAAATTAAAGAACAATTTTATTTGTGCTTTGTGTTAAAAACTGTTGAATATTAAAATTATTTTTAACGGTTTAATATGCTTTTACTGTTTGTGTGTATTATAACAAATTTTTAATACACACTTAAACTAAACTAACATTAAAAAAATGAAACATCTACTCTGGTACCATGAAATATGCACTTGAAATATTCTACATAACCAAAACAAACAGAATTTAAAAGTGATACAAACACTAACACCAATATATACATCACATCTACCAATAAAAACAAAACATATAATTTAAAACTTGAAATATAACTGAATCATTCCTCTTGAATCAACAGTGGTATTGATAAAATTTCCAATGGCGACAATGGTAAAAATAAGAAAAACAAAACAAAATATAAGAAATGAATAACATAATGCAAGGCAAGACAACTACAGTGTAACCCGGATATAAGAGACCCGTATATAAGAGAAACTCGGATATAAGAGATATTTTCTCTGGTCCCAAATTAGAGCCATACTTACCTAAACAAAATAGACCAAACCCTGATATAAGAGAAAACCGGATATAAGAGACGACTTCTCCGGTCCCGACAACTCTTATATCCGGGTTACACTGTATAAGACAAAAGCAAAATAAAGCAATTATAGGACAATAAAAAAACAAATTGTGTTCATATGCAAATGGGATCAAGGCAAGAAAGAAACTAGACACTAGATGTGAAAAGGCAATCCTTCATATGTATTATATATTCCACAAACTAAAATGGTCAAAAAAAAAAAAAAAAAAAAAAAAAAAAAAAAAAAAAATTAAGTGTGTAAAATTTACTAACAATTTTGAAATTTTTAATGCATGTAACAATTCTTAAATCCCAATTATAGAAAGGAAAACAGCTTTACCTCCTGGAACAAAATGTGCTTGTACATGTCTTGCGTGCAAAATACGTGAAAGAAAATATGGCTGATCCAAAAGCTGCAATTTAAGAGCAACTTGATCTCAGAGCTCAGATTTTGCAAGACAAATTTATGACTTATGCAAATTTCTGAGCCTCTGCTACTCGATAAAATGAGCTTGAGTGAGAGAATATCAGACAGGCAGCAGATGCTGACGAGTTGAGTTGTTTGCCTTTGTGTGTGGAGTTTTGTGGTAGTCTCACCAATTGTGATTAAAAAGACAGGGTACAACTGGTACTCCAAACAGATGTACCCCTTTTGCTACACCAGTTGAAGAAAACTATTACTAAGAGGTTACAAAACCAAATAATCCAACCAACAATATGGAAAATAATACCAGTGAGGAAACCTCTACCAGAACATTACAAACCCAAAATTTCTGAACAGGTTCAATAAATAGTGGAAATATGTTAAATTTATTAAGATTTCCTACTTATTCAATCATTGGAAATTTTCAAAGCATTGTCAGTGGTCAAGAATTCTTACAAAAGGTTAGTGACAATAGAGACATAGTAAAAAGAATAGACATTTTATGTGTATTAAATTTTTTTTTAAGTATGCAAAGAGCATTTTGCAAATGTGGTTGTTGCTGATGTATAAAATAGCCAAAATTTGTGTAGTGTTGAAACTTTCAACTCAAATAAGTTATCATCAGGGGTCTGAGTAAGAAAAAAAAAAAGTGCATTTTAATCAGTACATTATTTTAAAAGTGTCTTTTTTGTCTGAATCCAATGCAGGAGAACGTGTCTACAATAGGTAATAGCAGTGCATAATAGCAATGTATAAAGGTGTATATATATTTTTTTATGTGTATTCAAGAATATGGGATCTTACACTATAGTTATTTTTATTTACTGACAGTTGCTTATATTATGCATATTCACAAACCTCTGTTTGATAATGCAAGTCAAAAACTTAGACACAACAAACCAAATTTTGAAAAACAATCAATAAATATATTGGACATAAAATGTGTGTTATTTTTAATGTGACATGTTTACTATCTTTGACACTCAGAGCCAAAAGAGGAAAAAAAAGAAAGGAAAAGGAATAGTGAGACAAGAAACATGATGAAAAGTAGAAATAACCACAACATTTGATGCATACATTCATATACACATACACAAGTACACGCACATACACAAAAAGAAAAAAAAAGTCAGCTTAACACCAATAATAAGAGCATCTCAACTAGCACATAAATTTATTACATCACTATAAAGATAGAAAATGAGAAAAACAGCAGTCAATTGCTGAAACCTCCTGAAGAGTGGACTGGACAATTACAAAAAAAAGTTCATCTATGAAACTCTAGAGTCAGTTAAGTGACAAATTTTATTTGTATTAATCCTCTCTCTCTATATATATATATATATATACACATATATATAAAATTTGGGCAGCAACCTTTCTTTTAAACATCTTTCATTAATAAGGCAGATGAGAAAAATTTAATATATTTTTTTTTTTATTTAGTTTTTCCCCGTGTTCTTATGTATTTCCATTTGGTGGGCATAAAGGAAATACAAGAATTTTCCATAATTTTCATTACCCAAAGTGGTTTCAGCAACTTTAGCCATTTTCATGGGGTTTTTGATGCCGTTAGTTTTTCTTCATGTTTTTGACTATATAAGTTATATTTTATTTTTATGCCGTTTTGAATAGGATTGTTTATTATGAGCCTTCATGTGTTGAGTGTGGC
>CAWVQA010000684.1:60000-62500 GCA_963932145.1 Acanthosepion lycidas | reverse complement strand
TATTCAATTTGGGAACCTAACATTTGTCTAATTTGCCTATTTTCTTTCTTTTTATAATCTAAAACAGTTAAAATAGCCATCTTATAAATTTTGTGAATAATTAGAGCAATACAAAACATAAAAAGTTAATTTTCTCATTTTTCAAGAAGAAAACATAAAAAAGATAGAATGCATCAAAGAGTATTGGATTAAAAAAATATTAAATTTAGGATCCCAGCATTTGTTTTATTTTGCTTTTTTTTCTTTATTTTGCCAGGGAAAAGAGTTAGAATATCCATCTTACAGCTTTTGTGAATAAGTAGAGCAAAAATAAGCATAAAAATTATCCTTTAAAAAAATTAATTTTCTTTTATCTTTTTTTGTTGTATTTGTCGTACATGTTCATGCAATCTCTTTTCATTCATTTTATACTCTGTTGCAATTTTGTTATAAATTTACCCTTGAAAATATTGTAATGTATCTGTGCATATACATTAACCATTAAATGGTGGGTGTCATCAATTAATGTTTCATTAGAGATCAGCAGATATCATCAGTTGATGATTTAAACCTTTTCTTAATATACAGGCATCATTCACTCATAGTTTAGGTCTAGATGATTAACTGGCAACTCCAAGATTCATGAGGTCACCGTTTGCAAGAATTGATGGTTATATCATTTCCTGCAGTATTTGCTTGTAAATAAAGTTGGAAGAACAAGCCAAAGACAGTGCTATGTTTGCATGTATACTTCTAAATGTGGTGAAAAGTGATGACAACTTGGTGCAAAGTTTTCATAATATCATTGTGCATGAAATTCTTAGAGAACTAACATACTGTTCAAATTATTTAATTTAGGAACCTAACATTTGTTTTATTTCCCTATTTTCATTATTTTTATAATCTAAAATAATCAAAGTATCCCTCTGTTGTGAATAATTAGAGCAAAAATAAGCGTAAAAATTACTCTTTAAAAATTAATTTTCTTTTATCTTTTTTTTTTTGTCGCCCATTTGGCATGCACATTCATACAACATCTTCCTGCTATGAAAGAGTTAGTAAATATAAATACAGCTACATCTTCACCTTGTAGGTGTGCAAATATATGCACATGCATATAAATAAATGATCACATGCAGCTTTTGAAAAACATGCATTATTCAATCAATCATGGAATAATCTCAAAATGATCGGTTTTCAGAAATATTTATATTAACATGTATTAACATATTCACTGAAACCTGGGATATCGGAACTCTTACATAATGCCATCTATGTTTTTGTAAGTATGTATTATGTGGTTCATGACAAGAAATACAAGAGATCAGAATCCAATTTAATGTCAATTTTGATCTAAAAGGAGTTGATCTGTGGTGACTCCGATATATACTGGGCTTACTTTAAGAAATGTCAAAGTAAGCTTTACTGTTAATGTCACATCAGAACATCAAAAGAGCTAAAGAGCTAGGCGCCTCAGAGGGTTTACATAGCACTGGGTTAAGTAGCAGGGCAGACAGAACTTGGATGGCAGGTAGCCTAAGAGGACTATTTTGAATTCAAAGCCATGGGGAACGCAATGGGTAACCATTCTGATATATTTCCCAAGAAGTCATGGCAATTCACAGGTAATAATAAAAAGGAATCTATCATTGCCTACATCATGACGAGATATAACATTAAAAAAATTAAAAATATCTGAAAAATACTTCATATTTTTTATCAAAATTTTTAACTTTCGGAAAATCATTAGCATCCTTTCTTAAAACTACAATATTTTCTATTTTTTCTTTTTCTTCAATTCCTTTCTCTCAAACTTTTTATTTTTATTTTTTTTCTCCATGTTAATGTTTATGTTATTCTTCTTACTATTACTATTCTTTTTTTATTATTATTTATCTTTTTCTCCTTTTTCTTCTTATTTTTATTCATATTCTTCTTTTTATTGTTTTTTCTTATTATTTTTATTATTTCTGTTCTCCTTTCCTTCTTATTTTTATTATTATTATCATTATATTTTCTTTTTCCTCTTTCTTCTGATTATTTATAATTTAATATATTCCCTTCTTTTTCTTCTTATACCTCTTAATTCTTTTTTTCTTCTTCATCTAATACTTTTTCTTCATATACCTCTCATGATAATTCTTTTTTTCTTCTTCATATAATACTTTTTCTTCACATACCTCTCATGATAATTCTTTTTTCTCCTTCATATAATACTTTTTCTTCTTATACCTCTCATGATAATTCTTTTTTTCTTCTTCATATAATACTTTTTCTTCATATACCTCTCATGATAATTCTTTTTTTCTTCTTCATATAATACTTTTTCTTCTTATACTTCAAATGATTATTTTTATTTTTGAGATTATTATTTTTTCCTTCTTATTTTTCTTTTTCTTCTTCTCCACTTAAAACATTTAGGCAATCCTCTTCTTTTATTTACTCATTATTTTTTAATATTATTATTTTTTTCTTTTCCTTCTTATTCTTCTTACAATAATTCTTTTTTCTTTCTCCTTCA
>CAWVQA010000684.1:40000-57500 GCA_963932145.1 Acanthosepion lycidas | reverse complement strand
GTCCTTCATTAAATGGAACAGGCAAGGTATTATTGTTGAATATTTTAGTGCATTTCTCCCAATGCTAAATAAATCAGTTAACATCAGGTGGAAACTTATAAATAAAGTTGCTGAAATTATGTATTATGTTCAGAGTACTTTCAATCATGTTTGGTTGTTTTCAAGGAAAGGTAGAAAGATGAAAAATAGCTTTTGTGTTAAAACAACTTAAAGTTGAAATGAGCATGGATATTCATGTTGTAATTACTTAACAAAATCACTTTTCTGTTTAAAGGCATTTTGACATCTGAACACTAAGATTGGACAAATTTAATGATAGAAAGTTGCTTTCTTTTACTATAGAGGGCTTTTAAGATTTTCAATCATTTTCTGCAGCTGGAATGGCAGACCAAAATCTGATGTTAGTTAGAATGGATGCTGATGATTTTTGCTATAGGATTTTATATTGCTCTATGGCTTGAGAAATGGCAGGTCAACTGAGAGAAACATGATATAACCACAATCTCCTAAAGGACAAGAGAAATGATATATAACACTGTTCTTATCAAAAGTAGTTTTTTTTGTAGAGAACTGTTGTTAATAATAATACAGTTAACATCTATATTTTTTAATAGTATCTGATGAATCCTAGATATTCATTATTGTTTATGGGAATTTTTTTCTTTTTTATCTATGTATTATATTTCTCATTACTTTTTCATCTTTTAAGTAACTGGAGTAAATCTGATTGCAGTAAAATAAGTTAATAATATTCAGTTGTGGTTTAAATGAGAATGATTATGTCTGTTTGTTATAGCATATCTATGGACGATAATGGGCATGTCCCCATTCACATAAATACAGTAGTAAATACTGTATGTTGGTCTGCAGTTGGAGATCCATTGTGGAATTCACCTGACTCACTTCTACACACCGCTGGTGAATCTTATATGTGTTGTTTGTGTCCTAAGTATTATCACTCATTATCAACCTTTGCTAGGTTACAACAATGTTTCTATGATAGTCTGTAAAAATAATTTCATTTTTTCATAGACAATGGGATTTTTTTAAAAAAAGCCATTCCTACTTAGTGTTTGTTTCCTATCAGATAATTCTTTCTAATAGTTTTTAAAAGAAAATCTACTTCTCTCTCTCTGTCTCTCTCTCTCTCTTTCTCTGTAATGAAAATAATATTAACAGTTGCTCGTTTTTTGTATACAGTTGTCTGTTTGGGTGGGTAGCTAACTCTTGTTGAAGGTCTGCTCTGCAGTAGCATGCATAAGAGAGGGCAGAGAATGTGACAGCTATGAGCATCCATATAAGGAAGGCATCCAATCAAAGAGTGAAATAAAAATTTAGTTTATTTCGAATTTGATTAAAGTGAAATCATGTTTCTTTTGTTTTTAAATATTTAAAATGTCTTCCTTTCTCAAATTTCTCACTACTAGATCCTATAGGCCCTCCTATTTGTGTCTTACAATTAAAGAGTTGCCCCTGGAAATCACCAAACCTCTGCATGTCACTGTTGCTCTGGCACATTTGTGTTTCTTCAACACACACACTGAACCAGCCTGCATAACTATGTTGAGTGGGCCTTAGTTGAAATTTTCTGGGAGAGAGCACATAATCTGTCATGATCAACAGTTGAATAAGGCCAGTATGCTAAAACCCTCAGTCACAATGACTTTTGTCTTCGGGCTAGCACAGCTATCAATGAAGTTTCATCTACCCAGTTTCACTCAAAAGGCTTGGGTCAAACTATGGTGTGGTTTTCAGGCACTTCCTAACAGTGTTACCCATTGGGATCACCTTCTGAGGCTGATTGTTCCAAGAGGTCACTTCCTTTACCAAATCAATCACATTGAGATTTAAACACAGATCTTTTTGTCTGAACTCAGTCATTCTCAGTGTATGATCTTCTGTGTCAGTAATACTCATCAATAAATTAAGTGCATTGACAAGTAAGGAGATTATATTGAAAAGTAAATTTCTGTGTTTAAAATCAAAATAAATTATCATTAGGCTATGGAAATAAGGATCAAGCAGATACAGTAATTTCACTGTCACACAGAAATCCAAAAGCATATCAGAGTCATGAAAGGTGCCTTACAGAAGCTAAGCAAAGTATTCTTCTTCTTTGTGTGATGTGTCCCCTCAGGTGTAGGCAATCGTGGCTCTCCACAATTTCCTGTCCTTTGTAGCTCTAAATAAATTTTGTCTGTTATTTTTCTTAAATCCTGTTCCACCATCCATTTACTCAAGCTCACTAAGTACGTTATGCATTGTTTTCCTCTGTTTCTCTTACCTTCAATCTGACCTGTGAGTATCAGATTTTCCAAGTCCTCTTTCCTCATTATGTGCCCTACAAATTTCAACTCTCTTCCTGTTTTTAAGTATAAGTTTTTTGTTTTCATTTTCTCTAAAACATCATCGTTGCTCACACACTCAGTCCATGATATCTTCAGCATCCTTCTATAGAACCACATTTCTCTTGCTTCAACTTCTCTTCTTCATCTTTGAGGAGATTATTCAGCATTCACATAACAATTCAGTACACTTTTCTTTGTTTCTAATGCAGTTTTTCTGTCTCTTAATACTCTGCTTAGCTTTTGGAATGCATCTTTGGATTTCAGTTTGTAATTTGCATGTTGGGTGGTTCCTTTTGCGAACAATCGTGCATGATGTCTTCTTTATGTTTAGTTCTTCCTTCTCACTTCCCTTCATTACATTCTGTAGGAGCTTTTGTAGTTTTCTTTCTGTGTCTGCTATCAAAATTATGTCATTTGCATATTTTATAGAAAATTTCATTAGTAACAAAGGGATGCTGAACTGCTATGTAATATCTAACCTCCTATATGGCAGTTAATGCTGTACAGTTCCCTCACAGATGAAAAGGAGACTTAAGGTAATAGAGATGAGGCTCTATAGAAGGAACATCGGCAGAACATGTGAGCAAACAAGAAGTTTCAAGGAAAATGGGAACAAAATTGATTGATTGGGGAAAGTGGGTTTGGAGAATATGACACTCTCAGCACATTGAATGCAAAAGGGGCAGAAGCAAACAAGCATGTGTAAATGGATAATAGAAGATGGGGTGGGAGGATTACTAAAGGACAGCCATTGCTAAAAATGATAGGAAGTTGTTGAGAGTCATTATTACAGTCTGTTTAGATATGCAACTCTTTCATTGCAGAGATAAACACCAGCTGAGATTATCAAGTCTTTGGGGCATAACAGTGATCAGTGACCTTTTCATGAGCACATGAAACAGACATGCATTGCTGTGTGCATTGAAATGGATATATCAAATCAAAACATATTTGTATATTTAGATCTTGCACAGATGTTGAGATGACTACAAGCACGCAAACACATACATATGATTATTCAAATTTTGAATGCACGTGAGATGCAAATATCTCTAAGAAGGTTGTTCAGCTCAATAGACCCGAATGAATTGGCAACCACCAAAGGCAATTCATTTTCTTCCTTTGTTCTTTTCTCACTTTATAAAAACATGGATTTTGAGGGTTACTTAATTTAGTTAAAAATCCAGTATAGATATTTACTAAACTAAACCAGTCTGGCACAAGGTCACAAGCTTTAGTAACCGAGTTGAGCACTGAATATACAGTCATAATGGTCACTGAAAACTAATTTATTCCCTGATACTGGAACGTCAATGCCCCATTATATATATATCTATATATCTGTATATATATATATATATATATGGCTGTGCATTTGTTACACACACACACACACACACACACACATCCTGCCTTTTATATATATATATATATAAATATAAAAGGCAGGATGTGTGTGTGTGTGTGTGTGTGTGTGTGTAATGAATGCACGGCCGCAATTTTTAAAGGATTTGCACCAAAATTTACATGCACATGCTCCAAGTTAGCGGGAAGTCCAAGACCAACTTTGCATTTCCCAACTCCCATCAATAGTAGAAATAATCGATTTTTTCATCCTTCTATGGCAGTTTTCATGTAGTTTGCGGCCATTTTGTACTAGCCAGAGTGAGAGCCAATAGCTGGCTGCCACGAATAGGCAGGAAGATTCTATTGGCCAGCGTGAGAGTGAACAGCTGACTGACATGAATGTTAACTAGCATGCTAGCATGCAAAAGAAATTGATAGCTGCATTGGTCACAATTGGGAAAAATTTAAATCTGCATGGCACTTTACTCCAATAGGCTCATTCGCTTGCTTAAACTCAACATTGATTCTGATTCCGCAGAACTGGGTTGGGCGTGAAAAAGTATTTGTTGTTAACATTCTTTTTTTATTCGGTTTTTCCAGATACGAGTCTTTTTTTAAAGCTGATCGTTTTGTGTTCATTTTGTTTAGTTCTTTTTTCATAACAGATTTAATTTAGTATAGAGCTTAGAAAACATTTGCAGTGTGAGATAGGCAAGAAGTAAGGCATGTAGCAACATCAGCATGGCAAAGGGCACTTCTTTAAAGGCAAGGAAGGGCAAAAATATTTTAAGTCAAGTGATAGCGATTGCTGTATGAGTCATACAATTTTTGAATCAAGCACAGGCAACGCCAAGCCATGCTGCTAGTATATATATATATATATCGCGATTTTCCAAGCGTAGCTCGGATGTGGCACAAGGCCGAAAGTATGGGTCACTCAGTGAGGATCAAACTCACTACTCAGTCATGATTGTTCTAGCGAGACAAGCTTGCTAACCATTACACCACCTCGAGGTGCCCAAGTATGTATATATATATATATATATATGTTATCATTTCACCCCAAGCAAGACAGGAATGCTACTAGTACACAGGGAATTACAAAGAATGTATATGAGAGAAAAGACTGGGTATAGGGGAAAATTGAGAAAAAGGATAAAAGATGAACGGTGTTCAAGACAACAGAAGATGGCAATTGAAGTTGTACTTAAATTTTTGAAGATTGTATTTATCAGGGAAGTATGTAAATGGAAGGGAGTTCCACAGGCAGGAAGTGCAAATTTGCTGTTGGAGTAGAAGTGGCAGTTACATTTAACTATTTCAACAGTAAAAGGGTGCTAATCTAGTAGCACACTTAAATTCATGTATTTGGGTCACCATGGAAAAAAGCTTGTCAGAGCAGTTGTCATAAATATATTTGTAGAAAAGACAGTGAGAAGTTACATCATGTCGATGAGAAAGTGACTGAAGTCAAGATGCCAAGCCAGGATTGATTAAATTGCTAATGCTTCTTTAGATTTTATTAAGAACCTTGGGATCAATAGCAGGGTTACCAGAGCAGATATAGCAACAGTATTCAATTCATAGCTGAATGATAAATTTTTAAATGTACAAGATGGATTCTGATGAGAAAAACCTTCTAGCAAGACAGATAACCAACCTTCCTTGCAGTAGATGCAGCTATTGATTTAATGTAGTTGTTCCATTTAAAATTATTTGAAAACATAAGGCTAAGAAGGTGCGGTGTGTTGCTCTCCAGGAGTCAAGCATCAGCCATGCTGATAGCAAGCAGGGAAGTTTCTCTGTGGCGGGAATATATATATATATAGAATTAGAATTAATATAAATTTCTCACTTAGCTGAATGATGTTACTTTCAGCATCCTTGTCACTTAACTGAATGATGTTATCTTCAGCATCCTGACTCCAGAGTTTTGTAAATGAACCCTCTAGAAATCACTACGCTCACTCATCAAGGTGTATCATCAAATTTATATATGTTTATATTTCTCATTTGCACTTTTCATTGGTACAAGGTTGATTTTTTTTCATTGTGTGTGTATATGTATGTATGTATGTATAAATTGATCATCAAATCACAAACAACCAAAATTCAACTATTAACATATGACAAACATTAGCAGATAATACCAAAATATTATTCTAACATTTTCCTGTAAATCATAACTTAAAATATTTCAGGCTATTATGATACAAAAGAAACAACATTCAATAAATATATATATATATATTCCCACATGAATGACAATTTAAAATGTCTTTAAAATGTGTATAAAAATTTAAGATGTGTGTAAAATATTTAATACTATATTCATCTTCTGGTGCTATCAACATATGATGTCACTCACAGAAAGAAATGCAAGCAAGCAGATGAATGACTCAATAAGAAGTGTGCACAGCTAGAAACACTTCAGAACACATCTGTTCATGCTGCAAGGAATCTTTGCAGGCAGTTGAACTCGAAAAGAAAATGTATACCATTTTTGGTGACAATGACTTTGAAAGAACCATCAGATCATAGCAATGATTGTTACTTCAAGACAATTCCTCCATTTGAGAAATGTTTCTCAAAGAAGTAAGGACATACTGTGGTGTATCCAAACATTCCACCAGGTATTCGACCAGTATCCCATGGAGGACTGCTCATTCCAGTTGAATCAGAATCTTATCAGGAGAGTAACTCCTTGTACCTTCTTGGGCTAACATTTTCTGCTGATATGAAGTGGAAAGATTATAGTGAATCAATTGCTAGGTTTGCTGTTAGGATAGTTGATTCACTGTGTTATGCTAGACAATTTTTCTTGGCAGAATTTATCTTACACATTTATAAATCTGCCATTCTTCTATGCATTGAATATTACTGTCACATCTGGTCTGATGCCGTTAGAGATTTTTAAAAAAAACAAAAAACAAAGAAGAATCTGCAATGTTATTCGTCCTAACCTTGCATCTTGGCTTCAGTTATTTTCCAACTTTATTGTTTTTAATCATTTCTCCACAAGCAAGACGGGAATGCCACTAGTACACAGGGTGACACGGAGTGAAAGCAAAAGAGAAGATTGAGTAAAGGAAAAAAGGAAATGGGTTTCGAGAAGACAGACTGCTGTAATGTAGCTTAACTGTGCCTTATATAATTTGGTAACTGTTCTGATGAGTTTTCATCTTTGGTAACTAGACTTTATGAATTTAAGCACAGTACTTGATTGACTGCAATGTCTCATTATGTTATAGTTGAAATAGTGAAGGTTGTGCAATTCTCTTCCATCTTCTTGCTTTCCAATCAATTTTGATCTTCAAAAATTTAAATGCAATGTCAATCATTATCTTCTGTCTTCTTAATTCCTGTACTGATATTGTTCTCTCTCCTTAATAATGTTTTCTTTTTCTCACATTCTCTCACAGTCTTGTGTCTTAGTGGCTTTACTGTCTTTCTTGGAGTG
Organism: Acanthosepion lycidas; assembly: GCA_963932145.1. Classification (NCBI taxonomy): domain Eukaryota; kingdom Metazoa; phylum Mollusca; class Cephalopoda; order Sepiida; family Sepiidae; genus Acanthosepion; species Acanthosepion lycidas. Next base: position 50,345 of record CAWVQA010000684.1, on the reverse strand, counting down.
AAATAATTAAAAAAAACAAAAAAACAAAACAAAATGAGTTCAATGGGGATGAAATTTCTAGTCATCAATCATGTCATATGACCCAAATTTTGACACAGACAACTGCAAGGAATTGATTGAATGCATCATCAAAGCTTACAAATGCATGGGATGTAACATGTCAGTCAAAATTAATTTTTTGAACTCACATCTGGATTTCTTTTCCCTAAACTGAGAAGCAGCAAGTGACAAGCACAGTGAATGATTTGACTAAGATATTGCACCTACTGAAGAACATTATCAAGTCAAATGGAGTCCATCAATGCTTGCAGATTACAGTTGAACACTGACAAGAGGTGCTGTTTAATGCCTACAAGCAGCAAGTTAGAAGGTATAGAATAGACACAGATTAAGGTCAGTGGGAGTAATGTACTTTACTTCCTTTTCCCAATAAAATATTAGGTTGGTGCAAAAATAATGTCGTTTTTTGACATTCAACTTCAAAAGAAAAACCGTCATTATTTTTGCACTGACCTAATTTGGTGCAAAAATAATGACGGTTTTGACGTATTTTTTAACGTCAAAAACCGTCATTATTTTTTGCACCAACCTAATATAATTTTCTACTTCAGAACATAATTCTATTTAATGCATGGTTTACTATCAATCATTTAAAATTGAGTTTGTGTGGGCATGAGACTTTTACATTCACACCCACCCATCCATCCTGTGTATGACGATGAATTACATCCAGCAATTTTTAACAACAATTGAAATATTTCTTGTTAAAAAGTTGAATAATTTAACAGATTCAACAATATGGATAAAAAATAGTGAATTTTATATAGATTTTTTGGGACTCAGCATGAACAGAATAAATTCATGGAAAAAAAGCCCCCCCCCCAATGATGTTAAAATCTGTGAAAATTTTTAATCCTTTAATAGTTAGTTCATTTTGTAATCTATATAAGTGTCAGTAGAAAAAAAGCAAATGTTGATAAGATTGTGAGGATCACAAAGCACTGCCTGGGCCCCCAATCAGGCTTGGAGGTAGCACACACTGTAGTGCACACTGTGATTGCATGAATAAAATTGATTTTTAATTTTATTTATCAAAATAAACAACTAAGTATTCTTGTGTATCAGATACAACTAGCGTGTACTAAATACAGCCAAAATACGACACTGTGGTTATTTCATGTAACAAGCTTATTATTTTTCCAATAATTTTCTTCACAAGCTGATTATTTCGTTAAAAAAATAAAAATTCTCGCTTATTCTATAAGTTGAAAAATTCTCATCAGTATGACTGTGATTGTTGAGTTATTTGTTGGTTTTTTTTATAGCTTATCTACTCTTTGTGGATTTTTTAAAGCCAAAATATATTTTGGATTCTAGGAGTTCACTTAGACTACCCAGTGTTTCCAAGTGGTCCCACTTATCTAAGATGGACTTGAACAAAAAATGTATGTGAATTAATACATTTTTTTTTATTTCAGTGTATTTACAAACAACCCATTTAAACTGTTTTATTTGATGTTTTTCAATGCCTGTCACCTATTTAATAGGTTGTCTCTCCTTGAACATCTGAAAACACCAAGAAGTAAAAAGACAGCCAATGAAAAACCTTTAAAAAAAGATATTGCATTTGAAATTTAAAAACTGTCAAAAGAAAGCATGTCATAAATATACTCTTTTAAAAGCTGCAGTTGTAAAATTTTTGGCATCAGCTTAAAAGAATAGAACTGGTCTCAGCAGCATTCAAAGATTTCCAGAAAGTACATTGAAAGAATTAATTTAAAAAAAATAAGGAACCAAAAATCAAGATGAAATTAAGGCTAAGGAAAATTCACCCTGCTTTAAAAGCCTGAAGATATTTTGTTGACAAATTTTTAAAGCTCTGGGGAAAAAAAAAAAAAGGAAATATTGTAAGGAAGGAAAATGTGTGAATAAATCCTGACAGAAGAATATTGAAAAGAAAAAAGTCTTGAAGAAAAAGCAAAATTTCCTTTCAGTCGTGGTTTAAGGTAAGTGACAGTCAAGTATCAACTAATTCGACATTTTTACAGTTTTTTTTGTTTTTTTACAACTTTATTTTCTTTTGAATGATTTTCCTTCTTAATCTTTTACCAAAATTCTTTGATGGTATATTTATTTTATTTTGATTATATTCTATTTTTTGTGGTTTCAACTGATTTTGTAAATCTTGCTGTTGAAACCACTTCTCAAACAATGTTGAGGTTAATATCTTAGGAAATATTAACGCTATTCAATTGGCTGGGTAAGATTTTAAGTAAATTGAAATTTCTTGACAGAGAGATAGAGAGAGTGAGAGGAGGAGGAGAAGTAAGGTAGACAAGAGGGAAAGAAGGAGGAAAAAGAAAGTAAACAGCTTTTTGGGAGGAGTGAAAGAAAAGAAAAGAAAGGAAGTGAAAGGAAGGAAAAAAGGAATGATAGCAAGAGAGGAACGTAAAGAAAAATGAATAAAAAAGAGAATACAAGGAAAAAAGATATGTTTTTCCTTGTAAATATAAAAAGTAGAATAGATGAAAAGAAAGGCAAAAAAAAGTAAGCATTGAAGGAAAAATAAGAGAATGAAAATGTGAAGAAAAAGAAGTAAAGAAAGAAGAGATCTCAAAGGAAGTCAAGAAAGTGGAAAATAAATGATAATCTAATGGAATAAAATAGAGACCCATTTTCGAAGTAATAAAAATGAAAAATAAAAAAGTAAAAAAAAGGAAGAAAAATGAAAGAAGTTAGGAAAAAATTGGAGAAATTGTTACAAATGAAAATAAGAAAGAAAGAAGTTAGGAAGGAATTAAAGAAATTGTTAAAGTGAAAAAAGAAAGTAAGAACAAAAAATAAAAAAGGAGAGAGGAAAAAAGAAAGTAAGAACAAAAAATAGAAAAGGAGAGAGGAAAAAAGAAAGTAAACAAAAAATAGAAAAGGAGAGAGGAAAAAAGAAAGTAAGAACAAAAAATAGAAAAGGAAAGAGGAAAAAAGAAAGTAAGAACAAAAAATAGAAAAGGAGAGAGGAAAAAAGAAAGTAAGAACAAAAAATAGAAAAGGAAAGAGGAAAAAAGAAAGTAAGAACAAAAAATAGAAAAGGAAAGAGGAAAAAAGAAAGTAAGAACAAAAAATAGAAAAGGAGAGAGGAAAAAAGAAAGTAAGAACAAAAAATAGAAAAGGAGAGAGGAAAAAAGAAAGTAAGAACAAAAAATAGAAAAGGAAAGAGGAAAAAAGAAAGTAAGAACAAAAAATAGAAAAGGAGAGAGGAAAAAAGAAAGTAAGAACAAAAAATAGAAAAGGAGAGAGGAAAAAAGAAAGTAAGAACAAAAATAGAAAAGGAGAAAGGAAAAAAGAAAGTAAGAACAAAAAATAGAAAAGGAGAGAGGAAAAAAGAAAGTAAGAACAAAAAATAGAAAAGGAGAGAGGAAAAAAGAAAGTAACAAAAAAAATAGAAAAGGAAAGAGGAAAAAAGAAAGTAAGAACAAAAAATAGAAAAGGAAAGAGGAAAAAAGAAAGTAAGAACAAAAAATAGAAAAGGAAAGAGGAAAAAAGAAAGTAAGAACAAAAAATAGAAAAGGAAAGAGGAAAAAAGAAAGTAAGAACAAAAAATAGAAAAGGAAAGAGGAAAAAAGAAAGTAAGAACAAAAAATAGAAAAGGAAAGAGGAAAAAAGAAAGTAAGAACAAAAAATAGAAAAGGAGAGAGGAAAAAAGAAAGTAAGAACAAAAAATAGAAAAGGAGAGAGGAAAAAAGAAAGTAAGAACAAAAATAGAAAAGGAGAAAGGAAAAAAGAAAGTAAGAACAAAAAATAGAAAAGGAGAGAGGAAAAAAGAAAGTAAGAACAAAAAATAGAAAAGGAGAGAGGAAAAAAGAAAGTAACAAAAAAAATAGAAAAGGAAAGAGGAAAAAAGAAAGTAAGAACAAAAAATAGAAAAGGAAAGAGGAAAAAAGAAAGTAAGAACAAAAAATAGAAAAGGAAAGAGGAAAAAAGAAAGTAAGAACAAAAAATAGAAAAGGAGAGAGGAAAAAAGAAAGTAAAATATAAGGAAAAAAATTGGAGAACTTGCAAAAAAGAAAAGCAAGAAAGAAAAAAATTGACAAAATTGTGAAAGTGTAAAATTAAGAAAAGGAACAAAAAGGTAAAAACGAAGAAAGAAAGGGAGAAATTGTAGTTATTATCTAAGTGAAAAAAAGAAAGAAAGACGTTAGTAAGAAATTGTCAAAGTGAAAAAGGAAAACAGGAACAAAAAAGAGAGAAGCAAATGAAAAACAAGTTAAGAAGGAATTGATGAAATTGACAGAATGAAAAATAGAGAAAATAAGAAAGAACAGAAAGGTGAAAAAGGAAGAAATTGTCAAAGTGAACAAAAGGAAAGGTAAGAAGGAAAGAGAAAAAAAATAAGGAAGGAATTAGAGAAGACAGAAAGGTAATAGCAAAAAGAAAGGAAGGTAACATTAAAAGAAGGTAGAAGAGATGACAGAAAAGAATGAAGGGCAGTTATAAGGAAAAAAAAAAAAACAAGTTGGATGAAAAATAAAATAAGTGATTTGGAAGGAAGTAAAAAGAGAGAAGAGAGAATTAATTCAAAGAATTGCAATTATTGTTGAAAATTAGGGTCATCTGCCTTTATATGTCAAGTTTCACTTTAAGAAGAAAATCTTTAACAAAAAAAAAAAAAAAATTCTTTTTCTTTACTTCCTAAATTGTTATTTTATGTATTTTAGTTTTATTTGTTTCTCCCCCTCTTCGTTTTATCTTTTTATTCTAACTTTTATCTCTCATTCTTTTGTGATCCTCCAACCTGGTCACTTCCACATTGCATTGAAGCCAAAATACAAAATGACTGGAAAGGGATAAAATGGTAAGACGAGAAGAACCAACAGGATAAAACGCTTAAAATCTATTTTGATGGCTTTATTTTCTTCTCTTACTCTTTCTCTCTCATTCTGTGCCTCTCTCTCTCTCTTTATGTCTCTATTACTCTATCACTCTCTTTCCCTCAACCACTATATCTCTTTCTATATCAATCTACCTTTCTTTCTATTCCTCTCTCTTTCTCTCTTCAGTTAAGTCCCCCTCTTTCTCTCTTGTAATGGCTCTCTCATTTTATCTCTACCAACACCTCTCTTCCTGTACATTTCTCTTTCTTTCCCTTCCTCTCTACATCTCCCTCTCTTTTTCTGTCTCACTCTATTTGTCTCTTTCCCCAGATACATCTTTCTCTTTCCTTCTATAACACACTGTCTTTTACACTCTATCCCTCTCTTTCTTATCTACTATATCTAACTCTTTCTATGTCACTCTCTTACTCTCTCCTACTCAGTCTTCTCCTTTCTCTTTCCTTCCCTGCCCCTTTTTTTCTCTTCTACTATATTTAACTCTGTATAACTCTCTTTCTCTTTTCCTCTATGTTTTAATGTCTCTCTCTTTTTCTTTCTCACTATATTCCTCTCTTTCTCCAGATACATCTTTCTCTTTCCTGACAATGTCTTTGTACTGCTCCATCTCTTTCTCTCTTTGTATCTTGGTTTTTTATTTCTTTATTTTTTTATCTCTCACTCCCTTGCACTTGAGTTAAAAGCTGGCTTCTCTTAATTGACAAGGTGACAAGGCTAAAAGAAAGAAGATTGTGACAGGTCAGGGATGAGGACTGGCAGATGGAAGTTGGGGGTTGGGCTAAGAAGTGATGCACTTGAAGTAGGGAGTGGGTGACATGAGGAGGTCATGACAAGTTTCGTTGATGGATGGATGGAAAGAGGATTTTTCACTCTTTTCAAGAAACAAGGAAAGAAATAGAGGAATGTTGGAAAACCTAAGAAAAATCTGAACGACTGCAATAAAGAATAAAACTGGTGAAGAAATAGAGGGTGAAAGAAAGAACATGGGAGTAAAAGGAAAAAGAAAAATAAAGATATGAATTGAATAAAAATTGAGGAATTAGAAAAAAAGAGGTCTGAGAAAAAATTGTTAAGAAAGAAAGAAAGGGAGAAAGAAAAGAAAGGAAGAAAGCAAGAAAGGAAGAAAGCAAGAAAGAAAAGAAACAAACAAGAGGGGGTAGCAAAATGGAAGAAAGATGCATGCAATTAAATAGAAAGAAAGAAAAAATGGGAAAGAAAAGACTAAAAAGAAAAAGAATAAAAGGATAGAATTAGAACAAAAAGAAAGAGAAAAGATGCTAGAAAGAAAGAATGAAAAAAGAAAAAAGCTAAAAAGAAGAAATGAGGAAAGAAAACATTAAAAAGAAAATGAAAACAAGATAAACAGAAAGAGAAAAGGAGAGAAATCAAAAATTGAAAAAATAAATAAAGACAATAACGCAAACTGCAGTATTTGAAAATGAAATGAATAAAGAAGTTAAAAAGAGAAAATTAATGAAAATAACAGATGAAAAGGGATACTGAATATCTGCTCAAATATAAAAAAAAATGGTAAAGAGAAAGAAATAATGAAATAAATGATGAAAGAGAAATGAAGGGAGAAAGGATGAATAAGCAAAAAAGAATGTGCAAAGAAATGATGAAAAAAAAAAAGAATAGAAAATTTAAGAAGGAAAGAAGAAAGTAGTAGGAAATGAATTATAAAGGAATGGAAGAAGAAATAGAGAATTAAAAAAGAATGGAAAGAAGAAAGAAAACATGAAAGAAAGAGGAATGAAAAAAAAAACAATGAAGAAAAAACCAAAGGAATATAGAAAAATGAAAGAAAGGAAAAAGAAAGAAAGAAAAAAGAAAGGCAAAAAGAAAGAAAGAAAAAAGAACGGCAAAAAGAAATGAATGAAAAGAGAAAGAAAGAAACAATGAGATAAAATTCTTTATATTCTTACTTAGACTTTTTAAAATACTACTGGACCTGAGTGACCCTGAGAGAATTAGAACTCCTACCAAGATTCATTACAGGCAGATGTACTCTTAACAACATATGCAGATGATGCAGTATTGATAGTGGACATGGAAATTAAACTACAGGAATTCATACAGGTAGTAAAAGAAACCAAGAGCTAACGAAGATGCAAACTACAAATTAGAGACACCTAAATCAAGCAAGTACAATAATTTAAATATCTCGTTAACAGAGGAAGGAAAATGTGACCCTAAAAATATAGTGAGAGGCTAGCAATATTTTGTCTGTAGAAAACGGTTTGTAAGGTTGAAAATAATTCATCATGCACAAAGAAACACTTTTGAACTCATTCAGTGCTAGCAAGTGAGAACTGGCTGAGTGGAATTAAACCAGTTAAAGAAAGATTATGTACATTATTCAAACTATTGTCCTCATCATTGTTGCCATATTTATTACAACGTTTCAGCCGTTGTACGCTCCGGCCTTCTTCAGGTGGTTGGAATGTCGAACTGAACCCTTTATTTCGCTCACTGGGGTAGACTGTGGATGTCAGTTGTCAGTTATATCCTCTTAATTCCCCTCTTCAAGTTCTACACTACCTTAACTGGGTATTGAATTCACACTCTTTGGGTCCTGCCACTGGATCTAACCAACGCCTTTATCCGCTGTGCCATGTGTCCTTGAGGACATCTGTGTACATAATACTCATCTCAGAAATATAGACAGATACTAAAGAAAGATTATATAAGAAATGCCATACCGACCTGGAATGAGCAAAACGGGTTCTCAAATATCTCAAAAACTAGTCCATATTACATAGTGTTGTATGAATTCTTAAGATAGCAACTCATATACCAGGTAAAGTAAAAAGTTCTTTATGATTTTCATTGATGATTTTTGGCAACTTTTCTCTCCATGTTATATCATTAATTTGATACAATTTGTCATTCAATTGTTGCTGAATTGTTTATTCTTGATTTTTCTATATAACATATAAGCATTGTTTACTTTTTATTTTACAGTTTTGATAATGTGATGAAAACATTGCAATTAGAGTCATTTTACACTACTTGCGGAAAAAAGGACCAAGTATAAGTGCAGCGGCAAAAGAAATGAATTATGTGAAAGACCCAGGAATTGTCAACATACATGTAGCACAAAACTGGTTCAGATGTTTCAAGAAAGGTGACACAAAAACAAATCAAGGTCAGAGAGACCTTCTGTTGTGGAAGATGAGACCTTGCTTGTAATGGCTGAACAACAGCTAAGTAAAAGCACTTATACTGGTGAGATGGAAAAGTACTAGGAAGAGGAAAAATGTCAAACAGAAGGAGGGGTATTGAGCAAAATTTCATGGGAAAATTAGTTCAGAGGGAGGTGTTGTAATGTAATGTCCCACTCTCCCTATTGCCTATTGTGGACTGACTATATCAGTAGATATATATAGTGTGCACAGGATATACCTGGCAGACTTTCTTCAGAAATAACTTGCCTTGTAACTGATTCCCTGTATTTCAGTACTTTTACAATAAATCTCTCTTTCATCTAGACCCATGTTGCTGTTCTTTCCACTCGAGTGCCGCCTTTGTCTGCTTGTAACCTTCTTTAAGGATACAACATATATATTGTCAGCAGAATTTGGTCCTTCACAAAGCATCATCATTTGACACCTCCATAAGCTCAGCCTTGTGAACGTGCACTGTTGAGAAGTTCCTCACAAACTGATCAGTCTCAATGATGTGTACACATTTGCAAACAACTATTGGCAAATCATAAAGATGCCAATTTTTGTTGTTATATTGTAACTGGGGAAGAAAAATGGATCTATTTTTGCAATCCTAAAAAAAGAAATCAGTGCCATTGTTTGGACCAGGCTTCAGAACATAGTTAAACAAGGATGGTTTGAACAGAAGGTCATGTGCATTTGGTGGAATTTTGAAGGGGTAGTCTCTTTGAGCTTGCTCCAGATGGTCATGCTGTGAGCACTGATCTTTATGCTCAACATCTGCTGCAAATATATGATGCTTTGAAAGCCCACTACCCAATATTGATCAATCAAAGACAAACATTCCTACAGCATGACAATGACACAGCACACACTGCCAATTGTAACCAAGTGCAATCTTGAAGAACTTGTGGAGCTAGAAGTGCTGCTTTAACCTGCATACAGTGCAGACCTTGCACCATGAGATTAACACCTTTTCTTAGCCATGGCTCATTTCCTGTGCAGACAAAGGTTCAACAATATGGTTGTGGTTGAAAATAGAATTATGGAATTATGCTTCTGGCACAATCATGGTAACAGATAACAGAATATGATGAGATATATTTTGATGAATAAACACTTTTCGTATATATAATTTGCTTGAACTATTAATTAAAACTTAAAATACATGAATAATTTTTGACTCTGTTTAGTATAAAGAATAAAATAAAACTGTTTTATCAAATCAGTAATTAAAATCAAATTAATTGATCTTAAAGAAAACAATCCTTCCTTAGATACTATAGACTTGCTGCAAAATCCCAAAGAGCATTACCAAGTAACAAAACCACATCACTAGAACACTTCCAATACCAGCAACAACAACAAAAGTTGGTGGCACATATAACTGGAAGCAGGGCTGGCTCAAGGTACTAGCAATTTGGGTGCCATAAAGCCTGAGGGAGCCATCATGCCACCTTGTCATATGTTTTGTATCTTCCAGAACTAAAGATTATAAAAATATATACCATGACTCAAGAAAGATTAAATTCTTTGGCTTTTTTGTCAATAGAAAATGAACTTTTAAAGAAGATAGGTGTAGAAAGTCCTATCAAAAGATTTACAGATCTAAAGGCTAGAAAAACAATGTTTTCTTTAACTTGTATTAAGTTGTATATTATAATAAACTTATTCTACACATTCAATTTTTCTCCATGTGAAAATTTAAAAAGAATTATCCTTGTAAGGTCAGTTTAGTTTCTCAGGAGCCAGAAACCCTAGAGCCATCACTGACTGGGAGAGAAACTAAAGATGCAATCAAACTGTTAACTTTCCACACTATCAAAAACAAAAATTTTAAAAGGAAATTCCAATTAATATTTGAGCTATGAAAAGTGGACTTTTGAAGTCTAATTTTCTGAAAAATTGTTTTAAGTAAAAAGATTTTATAAGTTTCAACTAACAGTAAAACTAAGTCAATGAATTTCAAATGTTTTCTGTATGGAAACGGTTAATCTCACCATTCCCATTTCCATTTGTATCTTTTCTTGTTCATCTGTCGATAACTTCTGTCAGGTTAAAAGCAAAGAGATATATAAAATTGGCAAGGGACTCCAACTTTGAATCAAATGTCTAACCATTAAAGAAACAAGACATATCCATTATGCCAGAATTTTCATACCTGAAGAGCACAGGAAAATTAACTTGCGAATTCTGAGGTAGATACTAAACTGTCTGAGGCAAAATTTCCAATCCATATGTTAATAATTCCATTATTTTTTTGTCTGAGTATTCTAAAAATCATTAAAATGT
>CAWVQA010000684.1:15000-35000 GCA_963932145.1 Acanthosepion lycidas | reverse complement strand
CTACAAGTAAATATTGATCAAGTTTATACTTGCATCTGCAAGCATACAGTCAGAAAGTGACCCCTTTTGAGGGTTTTGTAGTCCTCTGCATTCTCTGTTTACTACAAGAAAACATTCCTCCCATGAAAAGACAGCTGACTTGGCTTTCAATAAGAGACAGTATGACTTTGGTGTACTGTTCTGAAGACAGTCATAGAGACCTACACAGTGAAACAACTGAGGCAGCTCACTATAGAACAGCAACTGTAGTTGCCAAACACTTGTTTGAACCACATATGATGTCGTAACAATGTCACAGGTGAAAAGAAAAGAGGAGGAAGAAGTAGACAAGAAAAAAGAATGAATGGATCAAAATAAAAAGTATAAAAGACAGTAGTGATAAAAATGCAGAAAAAAAGAAAAAGAAAATTGGATGAAATAGAGAAAAAGAAGCAGGATGAAAAGGAAAAGAAAAATTAGGGTGAGGCTAACAAGACAAAGAAAAAGAAAGGGAAAAGAAAGAAAAAAGAAAGAAAGAAAAAAGAAATGAATAGAAAGACAAATGATATAAAGAGAAAACGAAATTTTCACTGTGTATAATGTTAAATTTCTATGATTCAAACACATTGGGTTAAATGCATTTATCAGAAAGGATAAGTTGAGTTGGTTAATTTAACACACTATCAATACTTGTCGGGTTATTTAATATTAAATATAAGACTTGCAGGACAAAAATAACCATGTAGAAATATGTACAGTTTACATTTAAGTCAAAAAGTAGACAGAGATAATATTTACACTTGTGTAAAAAAAAAAAAAAAAAAAAAAAAAAAAAAAAAAAAGAGTAGACATCCCTCCAGTTTATACTAAATCAAAAAAGTAAACATATTTCTGGTTTACATTTGAGTCAAAAGTGTAGATATACAGGGTGGTCTGAAAGTCTTGTCTTGTATAATAATGCTCTGTGAGGTATTATCAAGGAGAGAGTTTCACACAAGCAATACCAGAATACCCATCGGTTGAAGGATGCTGCTTGGAGAGCCTTTGCAACAATCAACAAATCACAGCTTTGTAAAATATTATACAGGACTTGGCACCACTTTATTTTGTGCCACGAAAATGATGGTGTTCATACAGACTTTCTCGATGTGTGACAGTGTCAAAGAAAGTGAATAAACTGAATTCAGTAGATATGCTTTGTATTACTTCTTTCATTATTCTCATTACTTTTTGGTATGGGATGACAAGACTTTCAGACCACCCTGTAGGTTCAATTTGCACTGCAGTCAAAAAGGTAGACATTCATCCAGTTTATACCAAAGTCAAAGAGGTAGAAATGAGCACATGGCCAAGTGGTTAGAATGTTCTCATTCTGACTATGAGACCCGGGTTCAAATCTTACTGTGGTCAATTTATCAGCAAGGAAACTTCTTGATGTTGTCAGACTGGAGGGGTCGATCCCAGCATATGGCACCTTTGGAAAGTGCCTGAAAACCATACCACGGGTTGACCCAAACCTTGTGAGTGAAATTGGGTAGATGGAACCCTTGTGGGTCATCAATAGCTGTGCTAGCACAAAGTCATTGTGGCCGAGGGCTTGAGCATGCTGACCTTGTTCAAATTGTTGATCATACTAGATAACACGCACTTTCTCAGAAACTGTAACTAAGATCTGCTCAGCATAGTTGCAGTATAAATCACAGGTGGGCTCTGTGGGTGTTGATCAAACACAAAATGTGCCTGAGCAAGCATCTGCAATAGGAATTGGCTAACCACCCTAGCAGACGGGTATCCTTGAATACAAGTGGCCAGCTATATAAAAAGGTAGATGCCGGTCTGGTTTATACTAAATTTAAGAAGGCAGACATTGGTCCTGTTTACATTAGATTCAAAAAGGTAAACATAAGTCTGGGTTACATTAATTCAAAAAGTTAGACATAGATCTGGTTTACACTAGATTCAAGATGGTAGATATAGGTCTGGATAACCCAAGAGTTAATAATATAGATGTAGGTCTAGTTTGCACAAGATCCAAGAAAGTTGATCTAAGTCTCATTTACACTAGATAGCGGTTCAATTTAAACTAGAGTAAAAAAAAAAGTGAGAGAAAAGGTAGAAATTTGTATTGCTTTAACAATAATTAAAAAGTTGATAATAGATTAGTTTTATACCTGATTCTGCAAGTATTCACCCAAAAGGTCTCATTTAATGAAGTTTTGTTTCTCTGTGACAAGGTGTATTTAATGTATTTTAAGCACTGCCAACAGAGCAGGAACAGGAAGGAGATTATGTAAAAAAATATATACTTGTGTAAAATAAATGCTCTTCCATAATTAGGAACTTATTAAATTACCTAAATAAATAATTTTATAAGAAAAAAACAATGAAAATCAAGAAAAAAAATCCATTTTTCAGGAATTAGTGTCAAAAACTGAATTGGCCATAACATTTGTAGCGGACCCGGTAGCATGCAGTGCTGGCCTACGAAAAGGTGGCCTTGCGCCAGACACTACTTACGACTGCCGAATTCACTAACAAAGTAAAAAAAAAAAGAAAAAGAAAAATAACTGTGTTCAACACGTGCATAAAGGGTAAAAAATAGGTAGCCAGGAGGAAATGACGGGCACGAGTCTGGTGGAAAACAAATGCAAAACTTTATTTTAATAAGAAGTAATTTTTGCCTCAAATGGCGGAGACTGTCAGAAAGGAAAGGACTGTTCTTAGCCAGTAGGCAGATTGTATAATGTAGTGACTAGTAGAATGTTAATGTTCCGCGCCAAAACGAAAATCAAAATGGCTAAGGCGGGAAAGGTTTCTTCAGCAGGAAGGTCCTGGAAAATAGTCTACTTGTGCAAAAGTGTATGCGTACACAACAAAGAAAAATACTCACAGCGAGGTTTAATAATGTGTGTGCAATGTAATCTTTTTTTTTTTTAGAACTGGTTCGTAAAGATTAGAATTCAAAAGAGGTGTATGAAAAGTTCGTCAATCTTCAGTGAAGAAAAACTCTAAGTTCGCTAGCAGTGAACGGAGGAAGGGGTGCAATACGCGTGTGCGTACGTAAAAAAAATTGTTGGAATCCATGCACGATTCCTCACATTACAAAACCAGTGACTGAATTGGCCAGGATATAATTATTGCAAGAATCACTGAAAAAACAGGGATATTATATGTACAGTGGGGGGAAATAAATATTCGTACACATGAAAAATTGTATTTTTATAAATTTAAAAGCCTTAAATAAAACAAATCTCGGCACATTTTATGTATAAAGACACATACTATTAAAAAATAATAATAAACTTAGTTAATTCTTATTCTAACAGAAATTAATGCATTTTTTAAATTCTAACTGGTGAAAAATGTATTCGTACAAATCAATTATTAGAATAAAATAATCAATTAATTATGAAAAAAGTATATTCTGGAATGTTCCAGTAATGTTATCAGTAATTATAGTTAACACTACTAGCCATTATCAGAGCATTCTCCAATTTCTAGTCTTATGAGAAAAATTGACTATTTCACAAAAACAACACATTTTGTCTCTTTGGAAAGATCGGAACAGTTACAGAACGATTTCTAACAACCTGAATATTCCTTTTACTACAATTGCTTTATTCATTGCAAGGTTTAAAACTTGTAACAGCGTTGAAAACCAAAGACAAACAGGTGCTTCGAGAAAGATTCCTCTAAGATCAGCAAGGATATTAGGACGCCAGATCCAACAAAATCCACAGGTTACCTGAGAAGAGCTGCAGCATTAGGGATTAAAGTAACCAAGCGTACAATAAGTAATGAACTACACAAAAACAGTCTGAAATCACGCATCCCAAGGAAGACTCCGCTCCTCTTGAAATGACACAGAGATGCTTGGCTAAAATTCGTTAGAGAACATAAGGATAAAGAATATTCGTTTTGGGAAAAAGTACTATGGACAGATGAAACTAAAATAGAGTTGTTTGGTCATAATTATCGAAATCATGTGTGGAGGAAGGACAGTGAAGCCTACTTACCAAAGAACACATTGCTAACTGTAAAGTTTGGTGGTGGCAAGTATCATGATCTGGGGCTGTTTTCTGCAAAAGGTGTTGGCAGAATATCAATAATAGATGGCAAGATGAATGCCGAAAGATACCAGAAAATCCTGCAAGACAATTTAATGCATTCTGTTGAGAGACTTTGGCTACCTCCTGATTGGGTTTTCCAACTGGATAATGATCCTAAGCATGCCGTTAGATCTACAAAGAAATGGTTAGCTGAAAGTAACTTTGATGTCTTGCAATGGCCAAGTCAGTCCCCAGACTTGAACCCAATCGAGAATTTATGGCGATATTTGAAAATTCAAATTGGGAAAAGAGCACCAACAAATATCAAGAATTTTAAGACAATATGCCAAGAAGAATGGGACAAAATACCACTCAATGTGTTGAACTCAATAAAGGATATTCCACAAAGTATTAAATTAAGTTAATATGCTTTTTTTGTTTTGTACGAATACTTTTTTCATCCGTTAAAATGAAAACAATGCATTAATTTCTGTTAGAATAAGAATTAATTAAGTTTGTTACTATTTTTTAATAAAATGTATCTTTACACATAAAATGTATCAAAATTTGTTTTAGTTAAGGATTTTACATTTATAAAAATACAATTTTTCATGTGTACAAATATTTATTCCCCCCACCCCACCCACTGTATATATACGTGTTATGGCTTGGTAGCTTGAATATTCACTTTCTGAACCAGAAACCTGAGTTTGAATCCCTTCAAGGTAGATTTGTTAGGAAAGTGACTTCTTGATATTATTAATCTGGGGCCTGAAAACCATACCATGGGTTGGCTCAAGCCTTGTGAGTGAAATTTTGTAGACAGAACTGTTCAAGGGCTGTCAATGGTTGTGCTAACACAAAGTTACAAGTCATCATAAAGGTTTGTTCAGCATAATTGCAGTATAAACTACAGGTGGGCTCTTTAGGCATTGAACAAACTTACATGTGCATGAGCAGGTGTTTGCAACATGGATTTCCAAGCTACCTTAGCAAATGGATGTGCTTGGAAAATAAGTAGCTGGCCATTATTATATGTATATTGTATATACATTGCTATGATTTTACTCAAATAAAGCACTGGAAATGATTTTACAATAGGATTGCATTGAAAATCAGGAAGAAAGGAACAATGGTCTGGAATCAAAAAGGGGTCAGAAAGTAATGCAAGCATTATTGACAGAATATGAGTAGAATGTCTAGAATGTCAATGCCTTGAAAACAATTTTCCTATCAGAATGCACTGGAAATTATTTTACTATAGGACTGCACTAAAATTAATGCAAGCAGTACTCACAAAACAGGGCTGTTATATGTATAATATTAAGAGAAATTGTTAGTGGTCAGGAATTATGGCAAGAATAACTAATAAAACAGGACTATTTCTTTTTTTTTTCTTTTTCAGTACTGTTCACTGAATAGAATTCCCTAGAATGTTGTGTTCTGTGTCATCTCTCTACTACATAAAACAATATCAATGAAAAGGACCATATCTTTTTGTTATTTGTTTTATTAGGAGAGAGTGGTGGCAGCTTGGATTCTAAGAGGCAGTAGAAGGAATAATGTCACAGGAACACATATCACACATTGGCTCATTATCCCTCTGTGTTTGGTCTTAGCTGGTCGCAAACCTGGGTGTGGGAAGCGTATCAGCACTTCAGAATTCTTGAACGCCCTCTGTTGAATTTGAGCTGTTTTGGACTTATATCCAAAACCCAAACAAAGGCAATCCATCACTGTCAGAATACCACAACTACAAGGCACTCCAGCCAATCACTGACCATTCTAGCCCTGACCATTAAAGGTAGGTGGTAACTGAAAGAGGAGGAGATTTGTAATGTAGATTTTGAGCATATGCAGAATAAATAATTGTTAACCCAAAACCTTAAGAGATTGAAATTGTTAAGATCATGGAAGCACCGTCTCGGGAGTATTGTCCACAAAGCAGCAATTCTTGGAAAGAAGCTGCCCAAATGGAACTTCCTTCTTATCAATGTAATTTGAAGGGAAAAGAGGGTAATTTGATCCTGTGTACATTTTAATCATTTCACCCCAAGCAAAGCAATAAAGCCACTAAGCCACAAGGGGTTACTAAGTGTGAAAAAATATGAGAAAAAAGAATTACTGAGCAGGAATTACCAAGACAGAAGATAACGATTGACCTTGCATTTAAATTTTTGAAGATCAAATTAACTCAAAAGCAAGAAACCAAAAGAGAGTTCAACAAGTTAAAAGAGTAAGAGAAGAAACTTTTAGCAGAGAGCTTATGGTTACATCTAGCCATTTCAACTGTAAAAAGGGTGAGACCTAACTGCCACTCTATTACTGCACTTAAATTCATAAAGTCTAATTACCCAACAGAAAAGCAAATCAAAACAATTACAATGAAAATATATATATATATATATATATATATATATATATATATATATATATATATATTTTTAAGCATTTCACCCCAAGCAAGGCAGGAGTGCCACTAATACACAAGAGGTTACAGAGAGTGAAAGTAAGATAAAAGACTGTGTATAGGGGAGGGGGTGAGATAAGGATAAAAAGGAGAACAGGGATCATGAAGATGTCAGTTGACATTACATTTAGATTTTTGAAGATTATAATTATCAGGAAAGCAAGTAAGAGGAAGGGAGTTCCACTGTGGGGAAGTGCGAGAAAAAAGCTGTTGGAATAGAAGAAATGGTTACATTTAACTGTTTCAACAGTAAAAATATGGGACTGAGATGCTAACCTAGTAGCATGATTAAATTCATGCAGTCAGGGAACCAGTGAAAATAGCTTGTCAGAGCAGTTGCCATAAAAATATTTGTAGAAAAGACAGAGGGAAGCCATATCATTTATAGAAAAGGAACAGGGGAGCTAAGTTATGACAGTGGGAAAGTGACTGAAGCCAAAATGCGATGTCAGGATCAATAACATTGCAGATTCTTCTTCATATTTTATCAAAATCACTATATATATAGGAGAATCATCAGACAAGATGTGGGAGCAATATTCATTGCATGACATGGCATGTCTTAGTTGTGATAATATAAATACATTGCTAGGATTTTATTGAAGGAATGCATTGAAAATAAGGAAAAAAGGACTGTCAGTGGTCAGGAATTACTGACAATTCAGCTATTATATTTCTAATGTAAAGAAATTATTCATTCTGGTATGTTTTGTGACGTTTTAATATTAACTCTGTGGTAATTAAAGAAAAAGCATTACACTTTGACCAACCCATGTATGAATATTGATAAAATTAAAAATGAACTCAGTGGTCGGAAGAATGAGAGGAAGAGGAAGAAGAGAGACTCTTTCTGACTCGCATTCCATTTGGAGTACTGTATTTCAGCACAAATGCAAGCTGCAAAAAAGGCCAAAAGGGAAATGAATCGGTGTAAGCTCTTTGAGTCTTTGACAATGGTGCTCATCCCCCTGTCCTCTTCTTTTGCACCTGTATTTCCTTCAACATCTCACACATGTGTAAAACGGCTGGTGTATGGTGAACTTCCGTCAACATATTGTGTCAGGTAGAGATGGGAGACAAAGCCAAAATCAGAAACTGTGAAAAATCATATTTGCAAACTAATGGGAAAAGAAAAGAAGCAAAAGAATTTCACAAAAGCAGATTTCCTATTAAAAGGGGAAGGAAAGTTGCAAGAAAAAGAACTGGTGATGATAGGAAGATAATATGAGGAGCAGAAAGAGTGATGGATTGTACTATTATTATTATTTCATAGATGAATCCTTCTATCATATAATCATTGAATACACTAAAATAGCTCAGGATAACATAAACAGACATGACTGGGTGGGAACAGTTATCCACTTGGAATCATGCAAATAAGTGGATTCAAACTGTTCTCAAGTCATTTTCTCTAGAAGTGTACCGTGCTTTGCAAAATAACTAAGTTTTCCTTCTTATTACTTGTTTAAGCATTATTTTAATTTTTAATATGAAAATTGTTTACAATCCAGGAAAAGATTCCTTGTCAAAAAGAAATTAATGAAAAGAATCAGATATAAGAAAAGACAGCCTGAATGCAAAAAGAGCAAACAGAAAAAGCAAGTAACTTATCTAAAAAGCTTGTGCAAATGGATGGCAGAACAGGGATTGGGAGGGATAGTAAGCAGACAAACATTACACAGAGCTACAAAGAATAGGAAGCTGTGGAGAGCCATTATAGTTCAGGTCCTAAAAGAAGAGTAATATTAAAAAACACTGGTTACTTTCTGGACAGACCTTGTAAATTGATGTGTGAATTATTGTTTCATGACAAGAAACATCAAGATTAACATCCTAAATTCTCTCGAAGTTGATATCAGTCTAGCTTTTTTACTTTTCTTAGTTACCTTTAGATCTATGGTTGCACTTTACAGCATTTTATCAACCAGACAATCTAATGTTTCTGCAGTTCACCAAGAACATTCAAGTGGCAGGGAGATGGGAACACCATTCAAAGACACACTGTTGGGGCAGGGGATAAAAACAAAAAAATGGATAATAAAAGACAGAAAGGGAGTAACAAAGATAAAAAGCAAAACAAAACAAAACAAGACTGAGAATGTGAAATAATTGATCAAGTCTCAAATTGCAAAGAGACAGATATAGATAGGATGGTCTTTTTTGAAGCTGGATTTACTTTTTGGGAAAAAGCAGGAACCTGAGTGTAAAAAGAGATGAACTAGAAGTAAAATTGTGAGAGCCTGATTAAGGGATGAGACAAGAGAGAATTAGGTGTTCTAAAGAGAAAGAGCAAAGTTATTGGTTTTAAAAAACAACACATTCTATTTCAACCTCATATATGTCGTATTTAGACAGCAAGAATTCATCCCAAAAAGTTCTATTAAATAGCACAAAAAAACAAAAAAAAAAACAACTTTGGACAGTTTATAAATGATATTAATCCTAATATAAAACACCTCAATTGGGAAATGAAAAGACAATATATAAACTTTATTAAACAGACCTTGTCAGTGTTATTTAATAAAACCTGCCCTATTTGTTCCTTATCCTATCATATATATATATATATATATATATATATATATATATATATATATATATATATATATATATATATATCAAGCGAAATTTTTTTTTTCCTCAAAAAATTTCGCTTGAAGATGGAACAGAGCTTACTTTAATTCAATTTAATTCAAATAATTATATTGAAGTTTTTGGCTCTTGTTTTGAAACATGAGAACTCTTATGTAGCATGTTGGAATCATATTTTTAAATAAATAATTATATTTATGCTCTATTTTTGTATCGAGCACTATTTTTTTTTTAAAATAATAACTAAAATACTAAAGAACTTTGGATTATTTACCTAATGAGTTCTTTCCTATTTTCTATATATTTTTCACACACACATATATATATGGGTTAATGGATTTATTTTAATCCGACATTTTTATTCAAATGTTATTATAGTGGATATTCTGTATTTGAAATAGATGAGTCATTTTTGTTTATTGAACATGTTACACTCGTTCTTGTCTGTGATTACACTGTCTATATAGTTCAATTTTTGCATCTCTTTTATTTTTGACATCCCCAATGTGTAAACACAAATCTTGGCCCATCTATTTTACTCACAACTGTGCATTTAGTCTTATACAATTAATTTTTTGTCCTGTCTTTGTTCTCATCGTCTATCTTGTCTAATAGCTTTTCTCAGATTTTCTTCTGAATAGCATATATTGTAAACATTGTATCTACTGATAATAAATTCTGGCAGATGCTTTAATTCTCTTAAAATCATTCTGCTGTACAGGTTAAATTAATCTGATATGAAACTTCTCTTTTTATTTTGCTCCACTCACTCAATTCAATATCTACCCATATAGAAGTTGTTTGTTTCCAATACAGACTACAGATTATTTGTATATTCTTTCTATGTAGATAAAGCTTTTCTAACATTTCAAGAAATTCTTTATTTTGTATTTCATTGGATGCCTTTGTTATCTATGAAAAACAGGCTTAGGTCTTTTTTTTTGGCATCATTTTGGCAACGTAAATGAAAAAGTGATGAGGAATTTTTGTCAAGTAGAAAACTTGTGATCCGTCATTCAAGGAAATGCTCTCTGAGAACCAATATAAACTGCTTCAGATAATGTTACAGTGAAACAAGTAGAAATGGTTAAAACACTGATGAAGTTTATAGATTGTCAAGAAGTTATAATAATAAAAATTATAATGATCATTAGGTATAAAGGATAGTATGTTAATCATATCTATGTTTCTATGGCCTGTATGTTTTCTGTTTACTTACAAATAATAATTTATATTGTCCTTGATATATAGAAGAATGGAAAACAATATTCCAGTAAAGATGATCTCTGGGAAGCAAAAAAAAACGTTGCAAGTAATGTTAAAACCAAAACAATAGAAAAGTTAATGGAATCAATGGTTAATTGATTTTTCTGTTTAATGGCATATCAACTCCTTATGGGTCATTTAGTATTGAAATTTAATTTTCTTGGAAGATTTGGAAGTAATAAAAATACATACACTATTCTGCTTTCATAACTGAATACATGGTAGATGATACTCACCTTTTGTGCATATACATACCTGTGTGAACATAATTATTAGTGGCAGTGACATATGTGTTTTATGTTGTAGTTTTGTTGAAGTTATATTTTGGAATACAGTTTAAGTTAAGAAATTATAGGATATTATATGGATTAATGTCATGAAAGACTTCTTGTTAGTAGTTTTGTAGTATTTTAAACAGATTTGGCTGAAGTCAAAACAATTTGTTAGTAAGTGCATATAGTTGATAATTTTACTATAAATATGTGTTGTTAGTAATTTTACTATAAAAATGTATTTTTATACTTTCATAGTGGTTTAGTTTGGGGGTTCACTATTTGCCCGTAGCTGGGTCCCTAACAATTGCTATGTCCCTGGAGATGGGTGGACCAGGGTAGAACAGCAATTAAGAAGTCTTTAAAACCTCCAATCAAAGGCCTTGCTGCTGGATGTAGTTTACATCATACCCAGAACTAGAAATTAATCATTGAAAGACTGATGTAGACTACATAATGTGAAAGAACCTGTATTAATATATGCAATAATTTATTCAGGCATACAAGATATATTGTGTTAATAAGGTGTGTTTCTATAGCCTATATTTTGTGGGGCTATTTATAAATAAAAATTAATGTTGAACTGAGATTGTTTGAGAGAGATGTAGACAAGAATATGAAACAAGATCCAAACAATGGATTTAGAGGAACAATAAAAATAAATACAGATTATGTTAAAGTTGAAACAATAGAAAAGTTAGCAAAATCAATGATTGAAAAAACTGATGAAGATTACAAAATGTCAAGGAGCTTGTATTAACATATAAAATAATAATTTATTCAGCTATATAGGATATAATCAAAGAGATGTGTCTATGGCCTATATGTCTTGGATTCATTTATCAGTACTAATTCATGTTGATACAATAAGCTAGATAGATACAAAAAGTTTATACTAATATCTTATATTGCTGATAATGCTGTCTTAGAACTGATTTTCCATGCTCAAGAATCAGACTCTCATGCAGTCTCATATGGCTGTATGACAGACATAACCACATATGTGTTACCTGTTACTGGCCAGTCCCAATGATGTTGATGAACTGCTGTTTTTACTTTCTTTTTGTTCTCTTGGTCTGTTACTCATATAGATATAAGTATAGCCTGAAAATCTCACCAATATCAGCTGTTTAATACTAATTCTCTTTTAAAAAAAAATGATTTGCATAATCAAATGACATAGGTATATTGTTATATTCCATGCTAATAGGAACATATACTTGAAAAACACAGTAGACAAAATAAGTAAAGGTTGATTGTAAAAACCAATACAATAAGAATAAAGGTAACAGTTATACGCAATGTCATCACAAATCAATCCAGTAGTGAGTGCTACTATTGTAAGGTCAGTAGTTTTCATGTAAGTCTGAGTTGTATTCAACAGGTCCCAGCTAGTATATTTAGTCACCCCCGCCACTAGGGTTGCATGTGGGACAAGGCCGGATTTAACGTAGGTTCTCCGTGCCCATAGGCTTGGCCAAAAAATGCCCATAGAACTGCATAAACGGGATCGGGTTGGTCAAACTCCCCGAACGAGACTCTGCCCTTCGGAAGAGCCTCGTTCAGGTTCCTCTCTGCCTGAAAGCAGAGAGTTCGACCATCTAGCTGGATCAGATTGCAGCTAGTATATTTAGCTAAAGAGGGTTGCATGTGGCACAGGGCTGGTTTAGTGTGAGTTCTTGGAGCCTCTAGGCTCGGACAAAAATATTCCCTTTTTGAACCAGCATAAACAGGTTCAGGGTCAGTCTACCTCCCCGAACGAGACTCTGCCCTTCGGTGGAGCCTCATGCAGGCTCCTCTCTGTCCAAAGGCAGAGAGTTCGACTGTTTAGCTGGAACAGGTCGCAGCTAGTCTCTGTAGTCCATTGTCTTGCAGATACTTATAGGTAGCTACTACCTATAGTGTAGTCACTCATGGGGGTGACAGGTTATTCCATTATATATATATATATATATATATATATATTTACCTGTGTATAAATGAACTATCTCACTTGCACACATACAGCTATATCTGAATTCTTCAATCTCTTCCTGTGAATTATTGATTCCTGGCTATCTTCATCTCTTTCAGAAGGACTCTATTTTCTATATGCATGGCCTTGGTGTTTATGTTTGGGAATGTCCCTGACTGGCTAGGGAACTCTCTCTTGAGTCTCCAGCTTCCCTGAAATCTACAATCTTCAAAAATTTAAGTGCAATATCAATCACCATCTTCTGTCTTCTTGAACCCTGTTCCTTTCCTCAATCTTGCCCGTTTTCAGTCATCTCATTCTCTTTCACTTTCACTCCCTGTAACCGTCTGCATTCTAGTTGCATTGGTTGGGGTGAAATGATTAAAAAATATATTTATTTATCTTCAGAAGGAAAGTAAATATCATGGACTGATTGGATTTCACACCAATGCTAAATTTAATGACAATATCAATGTTTATTGTTGCTTAATGATCAGGATGGTTTGGTGACCAGTGCTAAGATGAAGAAGTAGGAGTTTGGAAGAGTGATATGGAGTTATCCGTTTCTGATGGAATCTAAAGATAAAGGTCCTCCTCATTTGTAATTACCTGGTCCAAGTAGTGCAAATGATTAAATTTTATCCTTTCAAGAAGTTGAAGTATTATCTTCAATACATGCTCCCTGATGTCTCCACTCCCTGAGAAAGAAAACACAATGCACTGTGGTGCTGGCGCCATTGACAGTGATACCATCACAAATGATGCCATCAAATGGTGGCTGTCAATGAAGTTCTCTTTGCTTCCATGTTGGATTTTTTTTTTTCTTTCTTTCTTTTAGATTATATTGTTTCCATGTTTGGCAAATGCTCTTTCCTTTTTTTTTTCTTATTTTTGTGGGGGAGAGTGAAACTATTAATTTTTTTGTTTTGGCTTGGTTGTAGTAGATAAAATAGTTCCAATTATGAGAGAGAATAAATGCTAAGCCAGTGCATGCAAAGTTAATAAGAGATTTTGCATAAAACGAGACAGAGGCAGATTAGACAGGGTTATGACAAAAGTAAATAGACACCTCGCATTGTTAGATTTTATCAATGAAACTCATTTCGTTCAATAAAGTGTTTCAATACTTGGCCAGCTTCTATCAAACTGATAACTGGATGCGAACATTAATACCAATGTAATTTAAAAACATCACAAATGAAAACAGTGTACTTTATTTACTTTTAGTTATTTTTACTAGATTAAATGTAATTAATGCTACAATATCTCCAAGTTTTTCTGCAGTTTTTGTTTTTTTTAAATTGTCCCTGTGGCACTGTAAACTGTCAATAGTGAGCACTTAATCACACTTGTCTAAGCCCTGAATGCTAGTGTTGTTTAGTTCATTGCAGAAAACAGGAGGAAAGATAATATTGAAGCAAAAATAGAGATTAAAAAGATGGAGATGATTCAATGTTATTCTTCTCATGAGGATAGCTTATACCTAATATGTTCCTGCTAGAAAATTGAAAAGAGGAAAGCAATAAAAAAAATAGCAATATATCTAATGGGCATGTGGAACTGAAAGAATAAAGTAACACATCACTTAATCAGTTGTGCCGATGTTTGAGAATTCGATCGTAAGTTCTGGTCTGATTCTCTTTAGCTAAAATGTTACTGATTAATAAAGTCTTCAACTCAAATCTTTATACATTCTGTTATTATGTTTTAATTTACTTTCTCATCAAAATCGCTTGCTTTTCTTCGGGATATATTACTCATGTCGCCTTCCAAAAAAAAAGAAATTGTAATAGTAATGTTCAATAAATCACATTTTTAATATTTTCATTTTCTTTATTTCTTTGCATGTTAATTTGATGGCATATAAAATGTAAAATATATCATTCAAAAGATGATGAGAAGTAACACTGAAATATAACTTGATTGCAATAAACTTTTACTCCATCTTATTATTATACCTTTTTATCACAACACTCACTGGTTGGCTTCACAATAGAAATATAGCGCAAATGATGGACATCAAAAATATATTGGCTAGGATTTATTACATAACATTATTACAAAATATCTTGGCTATATCTTTGAGATGAGGTTATTATGATTATTTACATTATTCAGACTGTAATCCTCATTTTCATTGTCATATTCAGGACACATGGTCTAGTGGATAAAGACATTGGTTAGATCTAGTGACTAGACCGAAAGAGTTGTGAGTTCAATACCAGGCTACAGCAATGGTGAACCAAAAAACTTGAAGAGTTGAATTAAAGGGTAATAACTGAGACATCCAGAAGCGGCATGGCATGTGGAACTAGAACAATCTATCCCGGTGGTCAAAATAAAAGGTTCGGTTTGAAATTCCTATCACCTAAGGAAAGCCGGAGCATACAATGGCCGAAATGTTGTGAATATGGCAATGAAAATGATGATAACAGTCCAAATAATGTAAATAATATATACAAGTATTTTATTACTAGTTTTACTCCATCTTATTAGTGTTGTTTTTTTATCATAATACTCACTAGTTGGTTTTACAACAGAAATGTATTAAAAAAGATTTCAAAAATACATTGAATATGATTTGTTATAGAACGGGATTACAAGTCTTTTATTACTATTTAGAATCCATGACAGTATAATCACACTGAAAAAGGTTTACTTAAAATTTCAAAATAAATTCTATAGTCTGCTATATTTTTCAAAATGGCTTCCATTTCCAAGATATATATTTAAAAATTTTATTTGCCCAAAGATAGAATTATATAAAACCTTAATAATTTGGTTTCTAGTTTTGGAATCTGAATACTTTTGTGTGACATGATAATGTTCAGATATCTTGTCAGCCACTTCAGGAAAATTATTGCTTTCAGTGTTATCATCAACACCAACAAATCATCTTGAATTGCTGTATGATCCACATTGTAAGAAGATCCAGTATAACATATCTTCTCATGAAATCTCTTAGCAATAAATGCTTTTACTGCCTTCATTCTCATCTATAAAGAATCTTGGGATGTGTGGGTGGTATAACAGCTAATGGCTCAAAATGAGAAAATGGCAAGCCAAGTTTGATTTACAGTCAAGTTCATTACATTCACTTTTGCACAAATACTCTTGCAAGTTATGAATCCACCTCTTCTTCCTCCAGCTATAGATTAAATAGTAGAGTAGACTGGTCTCTTTAGTCTTGGTTGGCAACATGTATAGAAGAAAAACTCTAAATTTCTAAACTCAGGGAGATGGAATATGTTAGTGTGGGAATACTTCGTTGTTTAAGGGAAGGAAAACCCGGACAGAAAAATCAACCCTTCCTCAGGATACAGAGGTTGGGTGTGGGGCTAATCATGCCACCCCATGAAACAAGTTGATTAAAGAGGTTTTATGTGCCACAAGGCACCAGGCAGGTGTTAATAAATTGTCTTCAATCTCTATCCAATTCATTGTCAGAGTAAAGAAAGTACCTTCACTCAAGTACCACCTTTGTCTGTTTGTAACCTCTTTAAGGATATAACAGTTTTTTTTCTTTCCAAGTCAGCCATCATTTTTTAACCAACAGTAAATTTTGTAAGTCATTAGACTTGGTATATCTTTATGTACTTGTGATTTAAATTAGTCTCTATTACTCGGACATCACTCGTACAATTCAAGATACCGCAGATTCAATCCGCTGTTCTTGCTTTCCACACACTTCAAAACGTAAACCTGTCTTTTTCTCCTCTTCTCACTGCTTCAGCACTCTTTTATCAGGCCAACACTGTGGTTGACCAACCAATCAGCATTCTTTGCTTTTATTCTCAGTTACTCAGGTAAATAGCTTCCTCCAGTTCGACCAATCAGCACACAACTTGATATTGGTCGAAGCATGCCAAACTGTACAAAAACCCTCATTACCGCACATACTGCTGGAATGGCTAGACAGAAGAGTAATGCCATTTTCACGGAGCAAAATTACCGATGTCATGTGCCATACTTATATTCCTTTGCACCAGATGCAAGCCACTCTGACTCGCTTGCTTCTATAGGATTGTTCACCACAGTGCTGATAGGTTATTTTTTATTCAGAAGAACACAGTAGATTTTGTTGGCATTTAGTATCATTAAACTTGTATGTAAGTCCATAATTTTGGGCTCCATATGAAAACTTAACTAACTGGTAATGGTCTGGAGTTTGAAATGAATGTGGGTTGTCACCTTGTTTGGGGTGAAATGATTAAAAAATTGATTGTTCCTGTTTCACTGTACATGTATAGTTTTGTTCTTTTCTTTTTAGCCCCATGGTACAATAACCTAAAAGATTAAAGTTTTGCTCTGTAAATATGGTAGCATAATCATTGTGTGTTCAATTTCTGGCCTGGGTTATACAGATTTAAACTCACTGGAAACAAGACTACAATGATCAGTACTAAAACTGAACAAGATGA
This sequence comes from Acanthosepion lycidas, assembly GCA_963932145.1. Classification (NCBI taxonomy): domain Eukaryota; kingdom Metazoa; phylum Mollusca; class Cephalopoda; order Sepiida; family Sepiidae; genus Acanthosepion; species Acanthosepion lycidas. The sequence continues at coordinate 17,997 of CAWVQA010000684.1, read as the reverse complement.
GATATCGCTACAGCTGAACAGTTAAACAAGAATATCTAACCGCTGTAGATTAAATGAAGGGTCACTTTTGAAATTCCCTGGAGGCTACTCAGGTCAGCAGATACCTGAAAGAGACCAGATTGTACGGTGGCTGAAACACTGTGAAAATAACAAAGATAAAACTGTAAATAATGTAAAAATTTATATCCAACCAGTTTTTATTAGCCTTCCTTCAGTTTTACATAAAGCCACAAATGTAGGGACTCAGGACTGAGATTGCTAGTCAGTGTACTGAAATATCAATTCTTTTGAATTATTTTGTCAACAACTGCAAAACAAAAAAAATTCTCAAAAGTCACTCCAAGAGAAATAGATTTCTTGTGTGGTATCTCTTGCTAAAACAAAGAGCAAAGAAATTTATTATGAGATATGACATGATAAATCCAAGGACAAAGAAATTTATTATGAGATATGACATGATAAATCCAAGAACAAAGAAATTTATTATGAGATATGACATGATACATCCAAAGACAATGAAATTTATTATGAGATATGACATGATAAATCCAAGGACAAAGAAATTTATTATGAGATATGACATGATAAATGCAAGGACAAAGAAATTTATTATGAGATATGTCATGATAAATCCAAGAACAATGAAATTTATTATGAGATATGTCATGATAAATCCAAGAACAATGAAATTTATTATGAGATATGTCATGATAAATCCAAGGACAAAGAAATTTATTGTGAGATATGTCATGATAAATCCAAGAATAAAGAAATTTAATATGAGATATATCATGATAAATCCAAGAACAATGAAATTTATTATGAGATATGTCATGATAAATCCAAGGACAAAGAAATTTATTGTGAGATATGTCATGATAAATCCAAGAACAAAGAAATTTATTATGAGATATGACATGATAAATCCAAGAACAAAGAAATTTTTCAACAGTCACTCCAGGAAAAAGTAAATTTCTTGTGAGACATTTCATCACCTGTCCTAAGCAATGAAATTTCTCATGATATATCTCATTAGCTGCAACAGGACAAAGAAATTTCTTATGAAATCTCATGTTGTTGACTCAAAGACAAAGACATCATCTGCCAATCATTCAAAAACAAAGAAATTTCTGATCAGATATTATCTTATCTACCAATAGCTTAGCAGGTTAGTCACCAGGGATTGGTTGATCCACTGTTCCCTTATCCATTCTCTTTTACTATCAAACACCATAGCATACCACTCACAATACATTTTTTAAATATATATGTAAAGCGGACAGAATGCAGGGAAACGTGGATCCATGCCTTTCCCAAAGACATAAATAGAAAGAAAATTAGTACCCTAAAAATTACTTTAGTAGGTACTGATATTTGAGTAGACACACTTTTTCTTTTTTTATATGCTGTGAATTACATCTACCAGTCTGTATATTCAAGTGACTTAATAAAGAAAATGTGCTCTCTGTCAGGATTTGAACCAGCATCCACCTTTCTAGGGGAAACCACCATCTGATCTGGTCTGCCTTAGACTGCTCAGCCAGAGAGAGCAATACAGCCGAGCAAGGTTCAATTACCCTTTTAAAAAATGCATATCCTTTCGTTCAGATTTTCTCAAAAGCCTACATTTGTTCAAGCGTTCATATCTGTTGACTTATATTTTCATATCTAAAACATAAACAAAGTAATTTCTAAGGAATTATTGGAATTCTATTCTTAATCTGACATTATTTCTTATTTCTCTAAATGTTATTTTAGTGGATACCCATGTTTGAATATACACCCTGTTTTTTTTGTTTTTTTTTTAAACAAAGTGAGGATATGTAGGTGGTGGAATGGACAATTGCTTGGAATGAGTTTGTTACATTTACTTACACAAAAATACCCTTGGGAAAGGTAAGAATCCTTCACTTTCCCTCAGCTATGGGTTAAATAGTAGAACGTGTATCTAGAAAGATCATCGTTATCTCCAAAGAATTGTTAATATAATATTCACTCATAATAAAAATTTAAAAAAACAGAATTATTCTTAGATTTCAAAAACTGTTTCAGTTTTAATAAATGGTTGATAAGCTGTAAAAAAAATAAAAAATAAACTGTGTCTACCAGCCTGTGTATTTGAGAGACTTAATCATGAAATTATGTGGTTTCTGCTAGGGTTTAAACCAGCAGCCAATTTTGTTTAGAGTAACAAAAAATAATGTAGGATTAAAAATTAAAATCTATTAATTCCTTAGAAATTTCAAAGGAAATATAAGCAACCTCAGCCAAGATTTGAACTTGGTTTGCCAATTCCTTTATGAGATTGAAATGAACAATGACCATTTTAAGTAGAGAAAAAAAAACTGTTTACCAAGTAAGACATGATCTCACTTTGAAGAGTAAACATATTTTGGTTAAATTTTCAAGATTCTTGTTGTAATTGAGCAAGGTTGATGCTGGTCATAGAAAAAAAAATAAATAGCTCTTCGTTTTGAAGAGTACGGTGTATCATCAATAAAATGGTCGGACAGTAGTGTCTTATTACAAGCTGATATTATATTAAAAGACCATGCCATGAATTTTTTCCTTTTCTTTCTTTCTTTCTTTTTTATTTTATAGTTTCTTTTTTTTTTTTTTTTTTCTTAGTTTCATGGAGATTTCCAATTTGCTTAATTCTGCTCTGGGGAAAATAAAGAAAAAAATTTGAAGATCTGTACCAAAAATTTCAAAAATATCTAAACAGGAAAAAAAAGGAAAAGTACACAAATAATTTTATTATTAATATTATTATTATCATCATTATTATTATTATTATTTATTCTTTTATTTTTGCCATAACGTTATTGTTCCTTTCTCATAGAAGACTTCCTGCTTTGCTACAGACAGGAAAGGCCATGTAAGAAGATATATTGAAAGGCATAGCAGGAACACCTTCATCATTGTTCCGAGAAAGAAATAATGTTAATTAGTAGGGTGTTGTGTCAAATAGATTTAGAGGTGTGGGCAGAGTGGCAG
>CAWVQA010000684.1:5000-12500 GCA_963932145.1 Acanthosepion lycidas | reverse complement strand
TAAATAAACCTAACCCATTTATATACACACTTCCTCCAACCACCCAACCAGCATAAATAAGCTATTATTAGTCTGAAGAAGTTTTCTTCTATTTTTTCATTCAATTATCCACATATATACATATTTCGATTTTCATTATATTTTTTCATCTCGGATGCTACCTGAATTTTACCAAAAAGAAAATAATTTCCATGCCTGATGATGACTAGAGAGCTTGTCAAAATACTTGCATATTTAAGGAAGACCTAACACAGGATCATAATATTCCTTGAGTGGTTAGTGGATTAATGCATTTTTAAAATTTTGTTAGCAAAGTGAATTTGCCATTTTATCTCATTAAGTTTACTAATTTACTTTTGTATGAATGATTCATTGTAATATTAATATATATAAATATATGTAGACATGGTGTATTTAGGAAGCAATCCCTCTTTTATACAAGTTTCATTAAAAATGACTGACAAGGTACTGCAATTAAGTTTTTTTATTTAATTTTTCTTGTGTTCTTATTATTTATAAATATAGACAATGTAGATATAAGAATTGACACAGCAAAGTGACTGCCTTTGTATATACCTGTATATGATAGATATAGATAGAATGTGATAGATATAGATAGAAATGTATATTGAGGTAACAATTTTTCCATAAATAAAGTTTTATAATAAATAATGGGATATCTTTTTACATCTTTATTTATTAATCATTCCTTTTCTTTATTAGAGAATGTAGGTCAGTGGAAAGTGTATAAAGAAATGTCTATATATTTCTGAACAACTGTTTTTGACTGTTCATCCAATTTCATGATCTAGACTTTCGTGATATTAACCAAGACTTGGGGAATAAAAAAGTCATTATGAACAGAATTTTTTTTATAATTCTGTTTTTCAGTCTTGCTTTTTTGATGTTGCTGCCTCAAAATGACATTACTCACAAAACAATATCCAAATTAAGTCCTTTTCCTGAGCGTACTGTCGTGAAAAGTTGTTACATGTGCAGTATGTGATTCATATTATGAAATGCAAGAGGTTTGTCTTGAATTCAATGTATATCAGGAAACTTGATCTAAGAAGAGCTGATCTGTGGTGGCACCAAAGTAACAAAGTAAGTTTTGTACTTAATGTCACCTTAGAAAGTCAAAAGATCTAGGTGCATCGTGGGCTGACCTAGAAGGTGATCTCAATGGCACCAAGTGCAGAATCAGCTTACATAAGCAAAGAAGTGAACACAGCTGGATGTATGATATATACACACAAGACCACAGGAGTTAGGTAAATTCCCAATCTTTGAAGGGAAAAGAGAGAATCCTTCATTTTGCAATATATAGTTTGGATGTATAGAAAAAAGACATCAGTTTAAACCAAGGTTTCCCAACATATGCGACATCACCCATCAGTGGACAATTTCAGCTGCTGGGTGGGTGATAAGCAACTTAACATAAAGTGGTGAGCGATATAGGATTTTGACATATTTCAATATATGCTACCTGAAAAAAACATATTCAAATGAGATATGCAAAGAACCTGTATAAAAAACAAAAAACAAAACAAAACAGGAGGCTAAATGAGAAGAAACTGGATTGCATTCCTAGGTAAGATATAAATATCCCTGCAAGCAACAGCTATTTTGGTATTTTCTATAGTTTTTTTAGAAGGGTCATTAACATCCAAATAGTTCTTTAACACTAGGATGGGCGAGGTGCCGTTTTTGACACCTTCAAATTTTCAACAAATTACTATGGAATAACTAGTTTTGGTTCGATGCTGAGGCTTATGGACAATTATTGAATTTTAGCAAAGATGCTTAACAGACTAGATTCTTTAAAAAATATTCAGTGGAATAGCTGATATTTGAGGTTTTACCTTGAATGTGCGAGGTGTCGTTTTTGACACCTAGGCTACTTATAGGGTAAATGCATTGAAAAATTTCTCACAAGCAATAATACTTGTGTTTATGTCCCCTATCTATCTATCTATTTATCTATCTATCTATGCACAAACACACATAATTTATATATATATATATATATATATATATATATATATATATATATATAATCACTTTCTTTCAGTATGAGGTATACTAATATTTGTGAATTTCTTTTCAGACTTGTTATTCCTGACTTGAATATTGAATATATTAAAGATGGCTGCTTCACGGTGTAATGGAAATAAAGATGTCAAAGGAGCTGGCCATCCTAGTGTTAAACAAAATAACATTTTTGGGAGGATATAAATCAAGTAAGGAAAAACCAAAAACAACAAAAGAATATTCAGTGAAGATCCTTTTGTACTAATGCAGGTGTTCCCCAGGGTTCCATCCTTGGTTTTAATTGGTTTTTAATTTTCATTAATGTCCTTCCTGATGGCATCAGTTCTCATTTTATTACCTGCATTGATGAGACAACCATTTACTCCTGTCTCGATAGTAAGTCTGATCTATTTGATAAGGTCAGTTTGACAACTGATGTCTAAAACAATCTCCAGTCTGTTGTTAACTGGGGCAAAGGACGGCATAATTTTAATGCCTCCAAAACTAAACTTCTCATCCATTAATAATCTGAGACTCTTCTCTTCCTTCCATCAGTATGGCTGATGCTAACCTCCAGGAAAGGGACTCATTGAACCTTCTCGGGCTAATATCCTCAGCTAACATGAAGTGTAAAGATTTTCTTGAATCCATTACTAGATCAGCTGCTAAGAAAATTGGTTCATTGTTTTATGCAAGACAATTTCTCTCTCCAGAATCTATCTTATATATCCAGAAGCCTACTATTTGTCCATGCTTAGAATATTGCTGCCACATATGGTTTGATGCTCCTGATATTTATCTAGAGCTCCTTGATAAAATCAAAAAAAGAATCAGCAATATTATTGGCCCTGACCTGGCATCTCAGCTTCAGTCACTTGCCCACCACCATAAGGTTGCTCCCTGTGCCTTTTCTGTAAATACTTTCATGGTAATTGTTTGAATGGGCTCTTCCCTATGGTACCTAGACTTTTTTAGAATTCAAGCACAATACTAGACTGGTGTCAAGAGCTCATCAATTTATATTTGAGATGACTTGATGTAACTGTAAATTCTATGATATCAGTTTCTTTTCTTGCACTTCTTGCTTTTGGAATTTTCTTCCAACTCCATGCTTTCCAATTAGTTTTAATCTATAAAAAAATTGAAATGCAGTATCATTTGCTATCTACTCTCCTCCTACACTTCCTCTCTTCACACTTCTTAGCAATGTTCCTGTTTCTAACTCTTCCACACCCCCCGAGGAACACCTTGCGTCTCGGTAGCTTTCCTACCTTGTTTGAGGTGAACTCAATTAAAAAACAAAATTATGAACAAAAATCATGTAACTTTTAATCAAAACTTACAATGTTAACCCTAACGGTAAAACTAAATTATATATATAGCTTTCAGTAGTCAAATTCACTTTCAATGGTCAAGTTTGTTCTTTAATCTAATAGTAGCAGTAGTAGCTACTGTATAAGTTTACATTTTTTGCCACTGTCATTTTCCACTGCATCATACAGTCAGTTGATGAAACAGTAACAAACTTTTATCAAACAATTTTGGCATGCTTTTGAATATATTCTATATAGGTGGGTGATAGAAAATCTTTCCATGTGAAAGTGGGCGATGACAGAAAAAAGGTTCAGAACCTCTGGTTTAAACCGACAGCCAATGAATATAGAGTAAATTGATGACTTGTTTTTATTTTTAATCTAATATATTTTGAGAGTTTTGCTTATAGTTCATATTTTCTTGCTTTCAAAAGACAACTTGGAAATTTTCCAACATATTTAAGTGAAATTTTCACTTTGCAGAATTATAGTTTAGACATCTAGGAAAAAATAAGGCATCAGTTTAAACTGACAATAAGAGGATATGAGGTAAATGCACATCTTTTTTTTATTGTAATACATTGCAACCATTTTGCTTATAGTTAATATTTTCATGACTTTCAAAGATGAACAGGAAATTTTCCAACATATTTAAGTGAAATTTCCACTTTATAAAATTATAGTTTGATTTATGATTTTCTTTACTGCTTTTATAACAAACACATAAAATTATTCCCAGTGGAATCACAAACACTAACTATACAATATTATTAATTGGAAATTGAACTGGAAATTGCTTTATTCTTCTACTAAGAGGTATTAATTTAATGGTATTGCTCTAACAAAATTCTTGCTACAATGTGCCATTTTTGCATTGTAACAAAAAAAAAAAAAAACAAACACAGCCACCAACAGAATTTGGATCATTATAAAATAGGTAATAAGGACTTCAATAATCTACATTTTACTCCTTGATTATTTAGTTGTATTCAAAATTCTTACTTGGTCATCAAAGAGTCATATGGTTAACCATTATATTGGGGGAATATGAGACCCTTTTTCTGTATTATCTACAGACACTTTTCATTGATTGCTGTCATTACTTGATTAAAATGAAAAATCTATTTGTTTGAATCAATCATTTTGTTGATTTAAGAAGACTCCATTCCAATCCCATTGTATATAAATTATAACCTTTAAATGAAGACTAAACTTTGGTCACCTATGTTGTTGAGGTCTAGAATATTCCAATTTCCTGCAGAGGGGGCAAACTTCACCAAAATGAGTTACTTTCCGGTTGGGTGATTTCAACATTGAGTAATCAAACAAAGCTTGAGATATCCACCAATCCAAACCAGCCTTTGGAGCAGTTTGTTGATTTAACTTACCTGATGATCATTTGTATTTTATATTGTACCCACCTCTCGTCACCATCAAATTAAAGCAAAAATAAATTAAAATTAAATTTAAATGAAAACCTGCAGAATTTTTTCATTCATTTGGAAGCCACATATCAATGGAATTGACATAACAAAATATTTTTAATGTTTAGTTTTTGATTTCTCTGAGTATGTTCCCTAATGCTGTTCGAAACACCCCAACACTACTAGAACTCCTTATTGTACTGTGGATGTGAAGTAAATTTATTTCTCTTCAAAGTTACAAGTCTCTTTTTCAACATAGCCACTATTTAGTGCTATGAAGGTTGTTTGATAAATAAGCTCCCTAATCCTAGAAAACATGTTTTATTCCAGAAAGAATGATGAAACTGGTATCAAAATCTATTTCTCTGCTAAATTACAAGTTTAATGGATAGCAGCTCAGATTGAAGAATCAGTGAGTTGAGTTCAAATTCCAGTCGAATCCATTACATTCACTTATGTGCTAATAACCTTGGGAAAGGTATGAATCCTCTTCCCCCCCCCCAGTAGATAACAGGACAGACTGGGTTCTATAACCTTGGATGGGAACTGGTCTCCTGCAGAAAGAAATGGCAACCTACTGTGGGGAAAAATCTGCTTCATTAGTTATGTATCGAAAGATACATGATTGCCTAAGCATGTATCACGCATGACATATAACTGACTATTAGATGGGAAATTTCTGATTTTTCCTTCACTCACAGTAACTTCAGTAGCAGGTGATAAGCCCTCATTATATTTTTGGAATAACACGAAGTCTGATGGTTCCAAAGGTTTGCAAGAATTTCAGGGTCTCTCACTGCCATCTGTTGACTGCAAAACAATCTCTTCTGATACCAAAAAATATTGGATCAGAACAAAAGTTTATAACATTGTAAGTAATTTCCAAAGACAATATTTACTTATGATTTGTGTGTATATATATATATATATATATATATATATATATATGTGTGTGTGTGTGTGTGTGTGTATGTGCATTTTGTTCCACTTTCACAATCTTTGATGCAACTTCAGAATTCTATCCTCCCAGAACTTGGCATCTTTCTGGGTGATGAAATGGTTTACGTGATTTTTAGTCTTCCAGAGAATTGAAAATCCTCTTATTAAGAGAATTTTGTATGGATTACCACTTACTTTAAATAAGTAGTCATCTGAAGGTGTAGGGTAGTAGAACATCTCAGCCATGCTGTACCAATTTGTTAGATCTAGGCTCCCAGATGTCATGCATGTCATCCAGCTTGTTCAAAAATGTCTAAACTATCTGTAACATAACTGTTTTCTGAGATCAGGGATTGAAAATGGCTTTGAGTGAATGAACCCTATAGCTCTTGAAATGGATAGACCTTTGTCAGATCTCATAGTACTGCTTAATCATAAACAAAGAACAATACAAAATAACAGAAATCATATCAGACAATGTATTTTTTTCCAGTAAAGTTCATTCAGTACAAGGCCTGGGGGCCACTCAAGGCAGAGGATAATGGTTAACCCAAGACTTGAACAGAATAGGATTGTAGCGATCGAGTAAACATCTTCTTGGGAGACAGTTAGCAGTTCATGGGAAGAAGCAGTTTGAGTGTAACTTTCTTCTTACTGATGGAACACAGAGGGAATGTGGGTATTTTTCTACAATGTAAGTGGCATGACAGTCCTTGCCATGAAGGTTAAACCTGGCAGAACCAAAGAATGTAGTTCGTCTGAGCACTTTCTGTGAAAGTAGTGATAGAGCAGCAAGAGTCTTGCCACATCCCACCTATGAGAGAAACATTGAAGAGTAGAAAATAATTTGTCACCTACAAGGATTTGGATATGCTTTTGAACTCTATCAATTTAGGAGAGTGCAATCCATGTTATCGAGTGGAGGAATAACCACATTGGAGATATCAAAGAAGCTTTGCAGAGATCATCGAACGATAAAGAAGGCTGTTGAAAATATAAGTAAGTTGAGAACTTGAAGCAAAGGAAAAGGCTTTAAGAATTTGCTTCCTCAAGATGTAAGTAAACTAAAGCGAGTTATAGTGAAACAACCACTTTTGACCGGCACTCAGATCTTTGAAAAGGCTGGAATTGAGGGAGTCAGGAAGGACATAAGGTGTAGAATACTATGGGATCTGTAAAAAAATCTCCTAGGCAAACTCCTCTCATTAAAAGCAAATATTTTAAAGCACCAAAATTGGACCAAGAAATACATGAAAATTGATTTTGCTGAAGTAATTTTCATGAACAAATTTCAAGTGACATTTGATGGACCTAATGGATGGCCCAAAAGATGGATTTTATCCAATTCAGACATGCCTATGGCTAAAAGAAGGCAACAAGAAGGCAATAGTGTTATGATATGGGCTGCAATTGTCAACCAAACCTAAACTATTCAAAGCTGGTGAAGCAGTTAAACTAAACATGTTTTAATCATTGCAATTTTATGAATAAGACTTTCTCTGCATGGTACAAGACCCAGTCTCAGAGTTTCAAAGTGAAGTGTGTATTTATATACAACAATGCTCGTTCTCATATATTTAAGCTTACCTGTGAGTTACTTGAGCATAAAAAGATTTACAGGAGAGAAGATAATGGAATGGCCACCATCAAGTACTTATCTGAATCCGATGAAAAATCTATGGTCAATTGTGAAGATGAAATCATATGAAGATGGTAAACAATATAACAGCAAAGCAGGTCAATGAGAAACAATGCAAACTACCATGTCTGAAATTCAACCTGCTGAAGTAAAG